>BSBM01000269.1:18185000-18437500 GCA_027924585.1 Larix kaempferi | reverse complement strand
GGATCTAGGTTGGTTACTGGTGTGAGATAATGATGATGATGATGAATATCATGATGAAGATGTTGATGTTGATCATGATCATGATCATGATCATGATGAATATGTTTATGATGATGATGATGATGGTGATGATGATGATGGTGATGATGATGATGAAGATGGTGATGATGATGATGATGATGACGATGCTGCTGCTGCTGCTGCTGCTGATGATGATGAAGACGATGAAGATGATGGTGATGACGATGACAACGATGATGATGATGATGATGATGATGATGATGATGATGATGAAGATGACGATGAGGATGATGAAGATGATGGTGATGAAGATGATGAATATGAATGATAACGAAGATGGTGATGATGATGATGATGATGATGATGACAATGAAGATGATGATGATGATGAATATGATGACGATGATGATGAAGATGAGGACGATGATGACGATGAGGATGATGATGATGATGATGATGATGATGATGATGAACATGAAGATGATGGTGATGACGACGATGGTGATGACAATGATGAAGATGGCGATGATGATGATGATGACGACGTTGATGATGATGATGATGATGATGATGAATACGATGAAGATGATGGTGATGATGATGACAACGATGATGATGAAGATGATGAAAATGATGATGATGATGATGATGATGATGATGATGATGATGGTGAATATGATGATGATGAAGATGATGATGAGGATGATGAAGATGATGGTGATGAAGATGATGAAGATCAATGATAATGAAGATGGTGATGATGATGATGATGATGGTGATGATGATGATGATGATGATGACGACGATGATGATGATGATGTTGATGATGATGAAGATGATGATGATGATGATAATGAAGATGATGATGATGATGAATATGATGATGATGAATATGATGATGATGATGAGGATGGTGAGGATGATGATGAGGATGATGAGGATGATGATGAACATGAAGATGATGGTGACGATGGCACTTTAGAGGTTAGAATTACATGGTTAGGATTATAGAGGTTAAAGGATATATTATATGTATCATTATGTGTTAGTATTTAGGAGTCTTAGGGGATATACTAGTTTAGGATTATAGTGGGCCAAGAGTTACGGTGGTTAGTTGTACTAGGAACTAGGGATTGCAGTGGCTAGGGACTAATGGTCAATGGTCTGGAGATTGAGATATAAGGGTCATGGGTTTATGGTTACAAGGATAAATATTTATATGTACATGAGGATAATGCGAGTTAGTGATTTTTTGTAATAGTATATCTCCTAACCCATGCGGTGAAGGAAAGAAGAGAGGGGTGAAGGAGGGAGGAGGGATTGGGTGGATAGGAAGAGAGGAGGGTGGGGTTACAGAGAGGGGGGGGGTCCCAACCTTAGAGTCAATCTCATCTTTAAAAAAAAAATAGTGAATGAAAATAGTTTGGAACTTTTATGTCTAGGAATTGAAATTAGATTTTATAGAGATAGAATCAATGTGTGCACGCATCTGCATGTGTGCGCCTATGCGCGTGTGCGCCTATGCACGTGCATGCATCTACACGTGTGTTCATTTGCAGGCACGTGTCTATGGATTCAAATTATTTTTGGCGCCCTTGCAGGTTTGGTATTAGCTTAAGATTGCCAAACCTTGAGGCTCGGTCTGATTTATGGCAGAACACATCCAATGTTGTAAGTTCATGTTTTTCACTCTTAGTTCTGCATATGCTCCACTAGTGCACTATTGACGAAATTGCACACACTTGTCGAGCTGTGTGTGCAGATTCTAACTATATATTTTTTGAATAGATTTGTTGTTGTTTTCTATTTTTAATTCATTTTTAACTACACTCATGTCAAATTTGTAAAAAACATAGGTCGTTTATTTGGCCTATAACTTTTGATTGGTTTACATATTTTTAAAACGGAAAAGAACCCACACAAGAGTACAAGAATACCTACAAGCTAAAAAAAGAGTTGATTGATTATGTTCAGGCCATGATATGGTGGACCAACACTTGACCATGTCATTTTAAGGCTTCACTGAATTTCGTAATTTAAAAAAAATATAAAATTAACTTTTAAAATTTTAGAAAAATATCCCTGCATAAGATTTGTCTATTGCCTATGGTTCTTCATATTTTTTTCCTCATAAATTGAAAATTTACATAACAAACCAGTGGACCAAAAAAAACATGTGCATTATGTTTTAGAGAAAAAATAACATTCCAATCTTAAAATAATGACATTTTGGGGTGGTTATACAACTTTTCCATAAATAAAAGTTATATATTCCGGAAGGTGATATGTTTTTATATGTTTCATATTTTTACACCTAATTCGAAAAAAAATTGTAGGTGCCTCTAATAATTCATTCTAATGATAATATTTATGTTTCTCCAGCATGTCATTGCAACTAACGTGTCCTAATTGGGTATCATTACCTTGCACCAGCCCTTGGAGAAATACCTTGTAGCTGCATTCTCAATTCCCTGCTGAGTGGAGAATTTTTCACCCATGGACTCTTTAATCTCCCAAATAGCATTATGCTTTTCTCCAATGAGAAGCATGGGCATGAAATTATTTAGTATTGTGATCCCCTTGAGTAATCCATAGAGCCAAACTGTTTAGATGCCATAATTCTTTCTTTGCTCGAATAATTTCCTCATTTCCTCACTCCAATGCCTTGATCAATTCCATCTCATGCCCTGAAATAGTGTCCACTGGCTATGAAGAGTAAAATTATTTGATGATACCTTCTATGTGAATTGGCTCCTTCCTATCAAACTTATTTTTATTCTTAATCCGTAGTGAAACAAATGCTTTAAGGGATCGAAGAAAATTGGGACGTCGATTCATAACAGTTCTCGAGTCCTTATCAAATGAGTTTATCAAGTGATTTCTAACTAGGGAAATGAATTCCAAATCCTATGACCACACAAGAAAATATTTGAAAGGGTACTTGGACACCTGTGTTCCTTTCTTCATACATAAAACAATTAGCATATGGTCTTATATGGCCGTTGGTCACAATCGAGGAGGAACACCGATCTAAACAACGAAAGAGGTCTTCATGCACTAAAAACCTATCCAATATTTTAGCGATGGTCTCATCACCCCTCCAACCTTTACACTAAGTAGATATGAGAGGACTCGGTCCGATATTGACCATTCTGTGATCTATAATAGAGTTTTGAAATGAGGATAACAAAGGGTCAAATCTAACTCCGGTTCCCCAAGACTCATGAGCCGTAGAATTAAAATTGATATCCCCAGCCACAATGAGAGAGGATAAGTCAAGTAGTCCACATCTATCCAATTCAGTCCAAAAAGCATAATTATCTGGACATGGACCATATGAGTTGAATAGGTGAAGTGACACATCCAATTCTCTACTCTTACCAACTAACATAATACCACCACCTGCTCGATAATGGTATAGCTTGAACAAAGAATGATTCCATGCGGATATGAGTCCTCCTAGAAGACCTGTTGCATCAATAGAACAACATTCCCACGATGGGAATAATCACCACAAAATTTCTTTAGTATTCAATCCATTAACCATGGTTTCCTGTAAAATACTATATCTAGAGAGACTAATTCCATTAACCTCCTCAGTGTAATGTCCCTTGTTAGGAATTTTATTGAAATTGCAATTTTCCACTTTTTTCCTTGGCTCGACCTTTGACTAGTTTCGATCTCTAGGTCCCAAATTTGCCCCAAATGATCCCAAATCTTCTGAGAAGGTATATGAATGATATTAGAACATAAATATGTGTTTCAAGGATGCCTTTGTACCTTTAAAACACTTCTGCAAATACTCTTTCAATTCTGGTCAATGTAGGTAACTTTACTAGTGATTTCCCTTTGACTAGTATTGGTCTCTAGGTCTCAAATTGACTCCAAATGCCTTCAAATCTTCAAGGAAGGTGTATGAATGATATTAGGGATTGAATATGATGTTCAGGGATAACATATGGCCACCAAAAGACCTCTGCAAACTCTCTTAAGATTCTGGACCAAGTATGCAATTTTACTAGTAATTTGGGGTTCAAATCCCCCTAAGGTAAGCACTGAAAATGGCTTCCCAAATGCCTCCAAACCCACTCAAATTTATGAACAGAGGTATGTAATGTGTTAAATATGTTATTAAGTTCTCATATGCACCATTAATGGTTTATTACAACTGTTCTCACCCTCTCCCATTCAACTGCAAAAATCCCCAATTCGACCCTTGGGGAAATGGCACTATTTCACCTCCCAATAGAACTAAACTGAGTAAAAATGCTTCAAATGCTCAAGTACAGTACATGAAACTTGTATAAGACATCCATGGAAGTATATTGATCACAAATATATCAGAGAATCATCCATTCATTCGAAATCATCATCAAACATTGGTTCACAACAAGGTAGTGGGGAAATGACATTGTTCTTCCATTAAAAATGAGATTTATACATTTCTACTTGGAATTTCGACCTGAAACTTTTTGGAGATGAAGAACAGAGTATTTAATTCATATTACAAAAGAAATGGGGCATTAAAAGCTTCCCCAAAGAGTACAATAGCTCACCAAAAACGCCCTCCCTCAAGGATCAAGAATATGCCATCAAAACTGGAAATGGTTGAAGGAGTGAGATGCAATAGAAGAAAACATGAGATGCCCTGTAGCTTACACCTGCAAATAAAGACTCCATTAAAGCTCCAAATGAAAGGTCTGAATGGCCTTTCCAATTACCAACTTGGATGGGAATCTTTCACCCTTGAAATTGGCTAAGGCAAGAAACTAGTCATCCACTAGCTCTCCCTCTTCACAAATGCAATTGTAAATTCTACAAATGATCAAAAGCCATTCTCATACTTCATTTCTACATTTTATAACCAACATTATCCTTCTAAGGGTCGAAATCCTCTCAATAGATTCAATAGATTTCCATTTAGGAAATATTCCACATTTGCCACTTGTCTCCTAGTTCCAACCTTCCATCTTCTCCCAAATTTGATTTTGAGTCTCTTTGGCTTCTCCAACTCCCAAATTCGACTTCCTTGAGCCTATTTTTGGGGCTGACATGTCATAGTGGTCAGATGTCAGAGGTCAGGTCTGCAATTTGTCATAGTTGTCATAGATGCTCCATCATTGGTGTCATAGGGGCTAGGGAATCTAGCCCAAGTGTCCACAAACTTCCACTTTGACTCTTTATCTTCCATGGAGGTTACCAATCCTTCCCAATTCGACCTAAGATGATAAATGACATGTGTTATGACTTACCAACTCACCCAAGAGTGTTCACATTCCCATTAATTCGAATTTGCAAAAGAGAGATACCATGTATTATGAAAAATCAAGCTAGTGTGGGTCCCACATCCTCCATATGTCTCCAAAACCATTTGTCATCTAGGATTTCTCTTGAATTTCTTTATTCACTCTATTTATTAAATAATTGAACCCTTCTAATGTCTAAACATCATTTATTATCCCCCTTATTCCAAATCCCAAAGCTTCCACCCCAAACCTAGTAAACTAGTAATTTTCCTCCTTGGCAATTATTTGACCCGTAACATCAATTTTACAAACTCTAATGAATATGGCTAATGTGATTAGGCCATTGTGACTCAATTCCAAATTTGGGACATGACAAATCCTCCCTTCCCAATATTGCTTGTCCTCAAGCAATTTCAAACATGAGTGTTGAAGAACCTGCTTTCTGTATAATTCTTTGAAGTTGCCATTAAATTGCCAAACCTTGAGTCTTTGAGTTTCCATGAATATTTTAGAGAGGAACCACCATGCTTGCTGATGCACTACTCTTATTAAAATCACTTTATTAAGTGGGGAATCCATCTCCCATGCTGCGTGCTTCCCCCAAAATAATGAAACCAATGAGACAAAAATTATTCCAGGGTCCCATTGCTTGTATTGCACCCCAACAATTAAGAGTGCTCTCCAACCTACACCATTAGATAAGAGGATTCCTGGATCCCATTTTCTTGTATGCATTCTTCCAAACATCATGAGTAACAAATATATATCATCAAAGTACATAACAACATAATGAAAATGTACATCAAGGATATGCTTCATCAAAGAGTCATGAAAGTGCTTATACCTCCAAGCAAGTAGACCATCATTTTCCAAGTGCATACAAGCTTCAAGTGACCCATCAAATCTGCTCCAATGACATAGGTGAGGATCCCATGTCCTATAATGCTGCTCCAAAAGGATGTGATATGCATCAAAAGATTCAGCCATGTATTCTTTCATCCAAGAAGTGAATGAAGAATCTCCACTAGAATCTGAACCAAATAATGAGCAGAAAAAACAAGGAGACTTCAAATGACTCAAAGAAGTCTCACCCATACATCCATGAATGTGAGAATCATAAAGATGTAACAAAGTACGTGGCTTCCAACAAAAATGTTCTCCCATCATAAATCTATTCATCCAAGTGTTGGATGAAGTTCCTCTAACATCAAATGAACCCAGTGTTGAGCAAGAAAAACCATGAGTATTCAAGTGACTCAAATCCATATCATAGGTGCATCCATGTAGATATGAATCATCATAAAGTGACAAATTATGCTGCTGCAAATGTGAATAAGAATGTGCTCCAACCATGTCATCATAAAAGTTAAATCTAGGAGTTCCATACTCCTCATGTGGCACCATCAAAAAGAACCCTTTCACCCATACTTCATTGAGACTAATACTGCAAAACATGGAATTGTAGGATGTAGGAGAATGTACTAACTCACCCAAATGATCAAAAAGTTCAGGAGTTTCATCATGGGAAGGATCCATGTGGGTAGTATCATGAAGCTCCTTCAAAAGTGTGAACTCTTTGTCATAGTTTGGTTCCAATGTAGAGGAATCATGCTCTTCTTTAAAAATTGCATAACCTTCATCAAGAGGCAATTCAAATTCCTCTTCCACCACATCAAGTGTTTGGATCTCTTCAAGTTCATCTTCAAACACATCAAGAACATTCAAATTTTCACATTTCTCATGATCCACCATGTCATGAGAATCATCCAAACAATCTACCATTTGACAATCTGAAACATAGGAGGAAAAACAAGTATCTTGCAACTTTTCAAGAAGTTGCTCATTTTGAATTGTGAGCTTATGAATATCCTCATTATTCTTCAAGTATGCATCATGTAACAATTCATTAAGCTCAAACAAATGGTTTCTATCAAAAAGCAAAGACATGAAATTACCTTTGATGTGGCACATTGCTCTTTGAATCTTCTCCATGTCTTCAAGGAAGGATGTTTCCTCCAATGAAGTAGCTCTCCAACAAGAATTTGACACCAATGCTTGAGTGTCATGGAGAATGCTGAGGGACTCTTGGATCTTATTTTCATTCATCTTTAAGGACCCTTCAAGAAAATGAGGCTCTTGCAAATGAACCTCCTCATCTTCTTCAATTTTGCTTGGACCAACTTCATGAAGCTCAAGTGGTGATGGGGAAGTTGATCTTGGTTCTTCTTCAACTGCTACAAGGTCTTCATTATCATGCTTAATGAAACTTGTACTTGTAGAAACACTTTCAAAAGTGATCTCTATGTCACCAACATCGAGGTGTGAGCACCCATCAGTAGGTACTCCTTCATAGTTTAAGCATCCATCAGTAGATGCTCTTTGGTTCATGTCTAAGCTAGAAGGTGTCTCGAAATGATCTTCCATATTTTCAATAGAATCTTCTTCATGCTCTTGTGATGTCTCTTCCTTTTGCTCATTAAAGCAAGCTGATGCATTTTGCCCCTTGTTTTCCTTAGGATCAATATATTTGGAATCTCTTCTTGAATAAATCTCAAAAGCTCTCCTCAAGGAGGACATCATTTCATGCACACATATGTGATACTCGCTCCAAGGGTTTTTACAAGAAGGGCATAAACCTTTCTTCACTAACTCCACATCTTCATTTTTGGGCCTATTTTCAAAAACATGTTCAACATAGTACTCAAAAGACATGGCATTTTGTGTATTTTTGCTAAAAGCAAGATATTCTTGATATTTTTGATATTGTTGGCGCAAGGTTTTATATTTTGCTCTCCATCTTTGGAACTCACTCATAGAATTATCCTTGGTTGGTGTGACACACTCATATTCATTAGATTTAAAGTCATAAGAATAATCTTCATTTCTCTTGAAATTGTAAGAAGTGTTGCATGATGACACCTCTTCCTCGTACCATTCACATTCTGCTTCATATTGCTCATAAGCATCTGCATATTCCTCATAAGAATTGTACTCATAGGATTGATCATAATAGTAAGACATGGCTGCCAATTATTCTTAAATGTATGTACCTAATACACAGGTGCAAGGACCATGCTCTGATACCACTGTAATGTCCCTTGTTAGGAATTTTATTAAAATTGCAATTTTCCACTTTTTTCCTTGGCTCGACCTTTGACTAGTTTCGATCTCTAGGTCCCAAATTTGCCCCAAATGATCCCAAATCTTCTGAGAAGGTATATGAATGATATTAGAACATAAATATGTGTTTCAAGGATGCCTTTGTACCTTTAAAACACTTCTGCAAATACTCTTTCAATTCTGGTCAATGTAGGTAACTTTACTAGTGATTTCCCTTTGACTAGTATTGGTCTCTAGGTCTCAAATTGACTCCAAATGCCTTCAAATCTTCAAGGAAGGTGTATGAATGATATTAGGGATTGAATATGATGTTCAGGGATAACATATGGCCACCAAAAGACCTCTGCAAACTCTCTTAAGATTCTGGACCAAGTATGCAATTTTACTAGTAATTTGGGGTTCCAATCCCCCTAAGGTAAGCACTGAAAATGGCTTCCCAAATGCCTCCAAACCCACTCAAATTTATGAACAGAGGTATGTAATGTGTTAAATATGTTATTAATTTCTCATATGCACCATTAATGGTTTATTACAACTGTTCTCACCCTCTCCCATTCAACTGCAAAAATCCCCAATTCGACCCTTGGGGAAATGGCACTATTTCACCTCCCAATAGAACTAAACTGAGTAAAAATGCTTCAAATGCTCAAGTACAGTACATGAAACTTATAGAAGACATCCATGGAAGTATATTGATCACAAATATATCAGAGAATCATCCATTCATTCGAAATCATCATCAATACATTGGTTCACAACAAGGTAGTGGGGAAATGACATTGTTCTTCCATTAAAAATGAGATTTATACATTTCTACTTGGAATTTCGACCTGAAACTTTTTGGAGATGAATAACAAAGTATTTAATTCATATTACAAAATAAATGGGGCATTAAAAGCTTCCCCAAAGAGTACAATAGCTCAACAAAAACGCCCTCCCTCAAGGATCAAGAATATGCCATCAAAACTGGAAATGGTTGAAGGAGTGAGATGCAATAGAAGAAACCATGAGCTGCCCTATAGCTTACACCTGAAAATAAAGACTCCATTAAAGCTCCAAATGAAAGGTCTGAATGGCCTTTCCAATTACCAACTTGGATGGGAATCTTTCACCCTCGAAATTGGCTAAGGCAAGAAACTAGTCATCCACTAGCTCTCCCTCTTCACAAATGCAATTGCAAATTCTACAAATGATCAAAAGCCATTCTCATACTTCATTTCTACATTTTATAACCAACATTATCCTTCTAAGGGTCGAAATCCTCTCAATAGATTCAATAGATTTCCATTTAGGAAATATTCCACATTTGCCACTTGTCTCCTAGTTCCAACCTTTCATCTTCTCCCAAATTTGATTTTGAGTCTCTTTGGCTTCTCCAACTCCCAAATTCGACTTCCTTGAGCCTATTTTTGGGGCTGACATGTCATAGTGGTCAGATGTCAGAGGTCAGGTCTGCAATTTGTCATAGTTGTCATAGATGCTCCATCATTGGTGTCATAGGGGCTAGGGAATCTAGCCCAAGTGTCCACAAACTTCCACTTTGACTCTTTATCTTCCATGGAGGTTACCAATCCTTCCCAATTCGACCTAAGATGATAAATGAAATGTGTTATGACTTACCAACTCACCCAAGAGTGTTCACATTCCCATTAATTCGAATTTGCAAAAGAGAGATACCATGTATTATGAAAAATCAAGCTAGTGTGGGTCCCACATCCTCCATATGTCTCCAAAACCATTTGTCATCTAGGATTTCTCTTGAATTTCTTTATTCACTCTATTTATTAAATAATTGAACCCTTCTAATGTCTAAACATCATTTATTATCCCCCTTATTCCAAATCCCAAAGCTTCCACCCCAAACCTAGGAAACTAGTAATTTTCCTCCTTGGCAATTATTTGACCCGTAACATCAATTTTACAAACTCTAATGAATATGGCTAATGTGATTAGGCCATTGTGACTCAATTCCAAATTTGGGACATGACACTCAGGGCCACGTATTTTGGTGTGCCCCCAACTCCTTGCACATTTAATGACAAAAGGATCATTATGTAACCACGAGAGAGGTCGACGCTACTCTAAGGGGCCTAAAATGATCAAAAAGGAGGTCTTGTGAATCAATAGGGTTGCTGGTGAAAAAAAAATCTTCTAAACTAGTAACATCATCCTTCTCTAAACCTCCTACTGAAGAATAAGTAATGTATTTCCGTCTCCAACCACCATTCCTTTTCTAAATGGTAACATTGGGGTTAAGAGTCTCATCAAATGTTGGCACCACTAAATCCACACTATACATTGTAAGTGGTTCTTGTAGAACCCCCCCCCCCCCCCCCCCCCCACGAGTCACCAATTTGGGAGTCGAATCCCCAGCAGGTGGCGAGCCCATGGTTCTGGAGGCCAAAGGATGTCCCAAGAATCCATAATGGCTAGTTCATCACTTAATAATTGGGAATCAAGGTCCAAATGTAAATCATTTAAAAAGGTAATAGCTCGGTTAGTAGCATCCTCCACAAGGGTAATAGATTCCCATTCGCCCTCCTGTGAGCCCTTCCCCTTCAAGGAAGAATGCCCTTTACCCAAACAATGATGAAAACCCCCTTCTACCCCACCGTCTCTGGGAAAAGGTTTCCCAACTTCCTCAACGAATTTAAGACCAGACTAAAAAAGAGACATAAAATTTAGGCAAAATTTTTTGGAGCTTACCCAAAAAAGAGTCCATTCCACTTGCAGGACACAACCTGGGGCCCAGAATGATGCATTTCCAATATTCATTTCCTTGCGATGATGAGAAGCCTTCCTCTTAATGAGACTGCAATTATACTTTAGGTGACCCGCAACCCCATAGGAATGACCACAAAAATGAGTGTGCTAGTAATCCAAAGGTTGTTTGAAATGTTTATCACCACAATTAATGGTAATCACCTCCGAAAAACCAATATCCACATCTACTTTGTTAGTACCCAATCCGTACATTTACCTTCATGGAATAGGGACTTGTCATCAAAATAAATAAAATGCCCTATCATGTTAGCTAGGGCCTCAAAAATATCACAGGAGCAAAGCTCTAGCAGAAAACCCTCGAGGAGTAACCAGAAATGGTTCTTCTGCAACTTTTCAATGAGAGGGTTAAAGTCAGAGTGCCATCATTTTAAACAAAGTGATCCCCTACCAATGACCCAGGGTCACTCCAAAATACGAGCAACATGCTCTTTGTTGATAAAATTGAAAACAATCCAATTATTAACTAGAATATGGACCCTGAGACTGTAATTAAGGAGGGGTTTTCAGTTCTTTGACACCCATGCTAGTAGAGTTGACTTGCCGAGAATGGAGAAATAGACTTTACCAACAATTGCTCTAGCAGATAGACTTAAGACCCATCCTAGCTCGATATCCTTACCCAAGGTCATGTTGATATTACATGTTCTCAACTTTAATTCTTTATGGGCCCTATGGCAGTACAGAATCTCACGTTGGCTACAAGAGAGGCCTCCCCCGCTACAGAGAATAGTATCAGGTTCAAAACTCTTAGAGAGTGTAAAAATCCTCATTATCTTTAGGAAAAAACCTAAAACAATCTTGTTCATAGAGAATAGGATCTTTTGTGTTCGAGGTGGAGCCAAGTAAGTGAGCCCGTGAAACGGTAACAACCCCATATTTAACCTCGGACCAAGTACTGATACTTACGGAGTCAATATGATTCCTATCACTTCTCAAAACAACCATGTCACTTCACATGAAGTAGCCAGGAAACCAAACAACCCAAATTTAGAGGAGCAAGTCCCCTTTGACCCACCTAGGACACAACAATCATGGTCACCAGGAAAACCTAAACCATCTCCCTAAACCCCGCCATTGTCACCAAGAAACCCTAGCCAATGTCACCATGAGCTCCAAAGAAAATCCCTCTCATCTATAAGGACTTTTCTATAGATGACACGTAAGTATTTAATATGATTGTTACTTATTATCTCTCTATATACACACTAGTTTTTTTAATAATATTATCAATGTGTTTTTACTTTTTTTATTAATATACATTTGTATAATTTAAATCAAATATTATTAAGTATTTTGATTAATATTATTATATTATAATAATATTTATTTTTAAAATCAATTATAATTGAAAATTAATAATATTATTTGAAATTTTAATAACAATAGTAAAACATTATTAACATAAAATATTAGAGTTAGCTTATGGAGCAAGTTCAAAGTTTACTTTAAATTTTAATTTGCAATCAATTGAAATACAATCATGGGTAAAATTATCTAAGAAATAAAGATCACGTGGCAACCTTGTTTTAGGATTACACAGGAAGAGTTATAGGCATTATAGCCATATGATAATATTGATAATTTTAAAGAAAAAATTCTTTTGGAAACAATTTTTATTAGAATTGCCTTCTTCTAATTATATTGATAGGTGTTTAGATATTATTTTAGATTTTGGACTTCCTTGAGTGGATTAATAAGATTAAGGGAAGTGTAACAAGTGTATTAATTTCGTGGTCGCCGTATCTTGCTATGCTTAAATGCTTATTAAATGGTGGTTAAAAAAAGGATATGCTTATTAAATAGTATTTTTTTTATGTTTATATTAATTAGTTGGCACTTAACTTATGACCTATCAAACCACAAATTAAGTAGCTGTGCTAGTATACACTACATTATTAAAATACAATGAATAATAGCTAATCCTAGGCTAAATGGCTGGATGGTGGTTGAATCTGCTTTGAGTTTCGTGTGATAGTGATCTCTATTTTCCTTCCAATTCCGCCATCTCTAAATTTTCCAATAACCCAATTTCATGATATATGCAATTGCAACCGGGGAATGGAAACGGTTCGTCCCATATGTTAGACATTAGACATCAATTTGTTTGATGGCAAGCGTTTCATAGACATATGTCTGATAGAAAACATAACGGTGGTGGCCATGTGAAAGGATGGTCGCTGGATAATGAGCAACGAGGGCAGATGTATAGGTTAAAGTAACAGTTGGCATTTTAAATGTGAACCCTAGATTTAAACACATGACAAAGATTATTCTTTCGATAATGATTTTTAGCCATCGATCAAACCATTATTATTAAAAGATAATTAAATGATTTTTAGTTAATGTTAAGATAATTATTATTAAAAAATAATTAAAGGCCGGGTTGAAATTTGGCATCCTACTCTGTATGTTAATAAATTTTTATATGATGTTTTAATTTTAACATTGCCTTTTCATTTGACATTTAAATCTTAATTTTTTCCATCATAATAATGGTTGTTTTTTTAAAATAACATTTATAATTACTATATGAAACATTGAATTCTCATATCTTGCTTTATATAATACAAAAATAAAAAATTTAAAAACATAATAAACATAATGATGAAACCAATCATCCACGATGACAAAAAAAAGTTTATCTTGAAAACCTTTAAATAGTTACCTAACAACAGGATACAATGATACCATAACAAAAATCAAAATTTCCATACTAAAAATATAAATATTTCCATATTACTTTATATCATAAAATTAAATATACTAACACAGCAGTGACCCTCGGCTGCTGATCGCCGATAGGAATATACATCGTGTATAAACTACATTAATAAAAACACTTTTTAAAATTAACCTCAGTTATTTTACATATCTTCCAAAATAGCTTCACTAATTACCTACCTACTTATATATCCAAGCTGGACAGAGATATTAAATCATTTATGTATATATGAGGCGTTTTGAGTGTTTGTTTTGACCATGTTTAATCTGCTATCTGGCTAATTGAAACACTCGATCCGATACCGTCAGAACTAGAAGATTGTGTCATGGGGGCTTATGAGTTCACTTCGCGGATTGGAGGGAGTTTACAGCAGCGTGAAAGTGGAATTGACGTGGTTAATTAAAAAAAATTATAAAAATAGATAATTGTAATTTAAAAATTAAAAATGGTTGAATAATTTATTGTTAAAACTTTAACATTTTAGTTAATAAATATAATAAAAAGGAATAACAAATTTATATATTTAAGTTTCGATTAAGAGAAAGTTAAGATATTATAAGAAAGTCATTAATATTAATTTGGAAGATCAATAGTATAGCTAAAATAAGAATGAATTCTTATGAGCTTCATAGTTAAAGGGCATTGGACAATTCCTAAAACATCATGGGAGGAAAGGATTTCTATCTTTGTGAGTCTATGAGCTTTCAAGACGAATCTCACTTTAATTTTTCCTAATCTTTGCTACAATTGTAATCTCCATGATTTTCTAACTTGTTAAAACTATGGGAACCTATGAACGCTTCTTTCTCAACTTTTTAACTATAGGAATCAAATTTTAAGAAATCCAAATAATTGCTTTCTCTTTTCCTAAGGTATAATAAACCAAAAGGACTTGGTCGTCCACCACCACCACCACCACCAGCAAATATATTTATTAATATATTATAAATTAATGATATTTAAATTATATCCAATAAAAAAATGAAAATAAAATGGACATAAAAGATTAATATTAAATCTTTATTAATATATTATAAATTAAGATTATTTATATATGTCCAATAAAATAAAATTTAGACTTATCATCATTATTTTCAAATAAAATAATGATTAAGTTTGTAATTCAAATAGGGTTATAATTGTGTTTAAAGTGAACTTTAATTCCTATTTTTATATTAATATATTAAAAAATATATAATGGAAAATGGGGATTAGAAAATGATTAAAATAACAAAAATCAAACTGATTTAAAATCTCTTTTATTTAAAAAAAATTGAATAATTAGAAATAGTTTTTAGATTATTAAAAATAAATGGATCTAAAACAATTTTTATTTGAAAGATAAAAATCACTTTATAAAATGTTTTTATTTAAACAATTTAAAATATCAAGTATTTAAGTTCAAGTGATTTCATTCCTATTGAAGTATGATAGATCAAGAATTAAGATGAATCTAAGTTGACTTTTTAAACTCAGTATCTCTTAAGTACTTAAGGGATCAAAATCATGGTATTTTTTAAGGATTATAATAGTATACTGAAGTGTAGTATTCTAGGCTATTATTTTGGATTGAAAAATCATATATAGATAGGTAGGTGAAAATTAAATATAAAACATACATCTTACTACTAAAAATTGTAAATTTTGGCAAATATTACAATTAAAAAAAAACATATTTTATGTTAATATAGGCAATATTAGAAAGTAAAAATAACTAAATAACGATTTTTTTTGAAAAAATACTCAAAAAATAGCCAATGAAATTTTTCTCCTAAAAATTACTTTCATGAAAACAAGAGTAAAGTATAAATAATGCTTTGAATATCAAGATTAAGAGTGATCCATACTAGCTAATTTTATTACTATATAGTATCATCACTATTGTAATGCGGTATACTATAAAATGAGAACCCGTACAAGTTCTCATTTTTTGGAGGTGACATTTGGTAGTTATTTTTACCTCCATTTTGAAAAATGTTGCATAGCACCCTTTTTTTCTGAGCTAAATTTATAAGTTTATTGAAACCTAGTTAGGTGTTGTTGCAATTACAACCCTAAATCGACCATCAAATTGAACTCGTAGCAACCAACCCCCATTCAAGGATTGAAAATTACAGTTTGATTGACGCTATTGTATTAACAATTGATGTCATTGCAATGATCGTTGTGACACAAATACCAAAATCAACTTGCGACTCAAAAAGAGGTGCCAACAATAGCACACATTTGCTTTATTAAGTACATTTTCTTGGAAAATTTTAATTTTTTTAGAAAATATAAACACAAAAAAAAAGGAAAAAAGAAAATTAAAACAACTCAAAAGAAAACAAAATTTTGAAAAAAAATCACAAACACTTCCAAAAAAAACAAAACTTAAAAAAAAAAAAAAACACATCATTAAAAATTTATAGAAAAATTCAATAAAAATGCACAAAAAAAAATTACAACAATATACAAATAAAATTCAAGATAGAAACAAAAAAAATTAAAAAAAGTTACAAATTTTAAGACGTATTAATTTAAAAAAAAAAACTAAAAGTACAAAAATTAAATTAAATTAAAAAAAGCGCACACACAAAAAAAAATTGAAAAATAAAAATTTTAAAGTTTATAAATTTTTTGTTTTTTGTTTTCATATTTTTTCACTCCTTTTTTATATTTTTTTCTTAAAGTTATTGTTTTCAAATTTTAACCCCGAATAAAAATGAGGGTGATTTTATGATGTCCATTTTTTAATTAGGGGGTTGATTTAAGGTTTCAATTACAAAGACACCCCTGAGGGTTACCAAAGAGTTGTATTTTTATCCCCCCACCAAAAGGGTGATACTAGTATCACCGCTTTTCATTTTGGGGTTATTTTATGGTGTTTTTTTACGCAAAAATGTGAATTTTCATGGCTAGAGTTCACGCTCTTTGTATATAGTTCTTGTTTCATAGTATAATGTGTTTTGTATGTGAAACTTCAAATGAAATCTATGTGTGGATACAAGTTGGATATGTTGGACACCAGGATCCAATTTTTAATAATGACATACCTAACAACATATTGTTACAAAATGGTCTTTGTGTGCTCAAGTAGTTATGCAGTAGTCACACCATTCTATGATAACAATGTTAGATGCCAAAGATATTATTTTCATCCATTCCCAAACACATCAACATATTTGTAAAGAATGCATATTAAATTTGATTGTAGTATTTATCAAAATAAATTTTAAGGAAGAGATCATGTTGCTCAGATTCCCTACCCCATCTCATGTCCACCCAAGAAAAATCACTATGTTTAGAATAAACACCGCCAAAACGAAACATGCCTACACTTTACGCACAATGTTCCTAGAAACATCCCTTGCCCTTAATGTTACGTCCTTAGCCATGATATTGTAAGAAATACTCACAATGTTTCTTAGAATAAACACCCCCCAAATGAAACATGTCTGCACATTACGCACATTGTTCCTGGAAACATCCCTCTCCCTCAATGTTACTTCAATGTTACAACCTATGTTTTTGTCATTTCTACCCTAGGAATCAACTCTATATAAGGAGAATTATAAAAAATTGTAGAAAATTTATTTTTAAATTTCACTTCATAATTTTTCAAGTTGTCCAACACATAATAAGTTACATTTCAAACCAAGAACATAAAATACATCTTCAACAGTTCTATATTGACCATTCCTATCAATAATAGAAATTTCACCTTTTCCACTTACCATGACCTTGGTATTATTACCAAGATTTACTTTACACTAAATTGAAGGGTGAAAACATGAAGTTGGGAAACAATTTTGGCTTGTTTTTAACAAACAAAACTGCTAAATTTTATGTTTTTCAACTTCGACCTCTTCAAATCCATATCTCCCTTAAGAATTTCAACTTGAAGTAAACACAAAGGTTTTAGAGAATTGAATTAGCTTTCTAGTAGTGATTTTTTAATTTTTTTTATGGACATATCGCGGGACAAATTTGTTGGCAACCAACGGCATATACTTGAACATTTTAGGCATGGATAATGAGTGACTTGTGTTAACGTCGATATTTTGATAGATGGTTATTAATTTTAGGGAAACAAATTGCAGACTCATAATCTACACACACTACACTTGTGCATGGACTATATTTTGAGTTTTTTAAGACTTGGGAACTATTTTTTATTATTTATCGAAACAACATATGTTCAGAAAATGGTGCATTATTGACACATGTTTTTGTTTTCGCATTTTCATTCAAATGTGATTCTTATTGGAAAAACTAAAAGTACCCTTTTGAAGAGGACGAGCCAATTATGATCTCTGTCAAATTTCAAATTTTTTGGTGTTGTCTTTGTTATGAGATTGAATTTTCATTTCGGGTGATTTTCAGAGTAATAAAATTCTTAAGGTTTAGAAAAAAATTAGTAATAAATAGAAATTCAAATCGAAATGAAACAATTATTATATCATTGGAAACTAGATTCAGAGATGAATCCATTTCTACCAAGTCCAACAAATAATACTTAAACTTTGCAGGGGTTTGGGCTTGCTGAAGTTGTGGGTTCCAGAAAGATGCTAGATATTTTCGTAGGTTTTGCTGACCATAAACTCTCGGCCGAAAAATACCTTCCAAACTCTCGGCCGAGAGTTTAGTTCAAATTCTCGTCCGAGAGGTTTTTTGAAAGTATAGCGCAGTGATTCGTCGAAACTCTCGGCCTAGAGTTTTTTTAAACTCTTGGACGAGAGTTTGAACTCTCAAAACTCTTGACCTAGAGTTTTTTAAACTCTCGACCGAGAGTTTGACGTTGAATTTTTTTCCCCTGTTCATCCGTGTGCCCTCTTTTTTTTTCACTCCATTGTCACGAAATTGTTTCTGTAACATCCCAGAAAAATCGTAAAAATTTAAAACTTTTCTACGTAACATTTATTGCTTAATTTAATGATTGCGGAAATAGAACAATGCATGAAATGTTAACTTGCTATATTAAATTCCATGCCAGTTTATTAAATAAGAATTTGCGACGAACAGAATTCTGCTTAAGTCTTGATGTTATCCATAATTACTGATGTTTATAATTTTTGAATTGATTGTTTGACTAATGTACTTTTGTTTGATTGATGAAGGGGTCATATGGACGCCCGGAGGCTTACTTAGCATTCGTGCTAAAGCATATGAATTCGTACTTGTGACAGATTTACAGGTAAGAGATTAAGTTGCGACAAGTATTCAACAGTTTATCTAAGAAGATCTATCATGTTCGTATCGCAGTGTTGTACCCAGATTTACTTTGGTTTCCATCCATGTTGACTGTACATAAACGTCTACCTTCTCATTTCATGGTAATTTGTGGAAATTCCATGTACAACCATTTGTTAACTAGTTTAGGGTCTATAACCTGTATTGACAGTTTTGGTCTGAAATGTTCTTCTTTCAAAATACAATATCATGTGAGTAAGTGTATATCTAAGTCCGTTCACCAAGTTTAACCCTGTGGATTGTTTAAAATGTTATAGGATTGTTATCTAATCCTTGCAAATAAAGTTTGTTTCCATTTTACTCACTATCGCATGTATGTAATGTGGGTGGTGTGCATGGTATTACCTTATGTGATACTTATGTGATACTATAATTATTCTTAATAACTATTCTACAAATGATATGAATTATATGCAAATTCCAATATTTATATGCAAACAATATGAATTGCTTGCATTATAAAGTTGTGTGACAATACGAATGTAATGGGGTACTATAATACCTATTTGATAATATGGACACATTGCAATACTATACGATAATGGAAATCTATGCAACTATATATTATGTGGACTATATGCAACTATGTGATTATACGTTGCTATGAGAACTATTAGACTATCGATTTAACTATGAGAAAACGTGATTGTAACAAGGTGCAATCTTTTGACCATATTAATGCAAATCCAAAATATTGATTAATGTGATGTGAACATTGATATGTATCACAGGTTAGCAGCTATAAACGTAACCTGAGCATTGAATGCACAACACTGCCAAGGTAGTGGAGTTTCCATGTGGCTCTTCTTGTGTGCTTGATCATGTGCTACCACTGTGATTCTAGCCAATAACGCGTTGGAGTGTAGACCTGCGTTTTCATTTGTTGATGAGTTGGCTCTACCTTGGCTCCATCGTGGCTTAACGTGGCAATTGCAATGATGTATCAATTAATGTGATAGACAGTTTTGAAATCTCGTAACACTCACCAAAGATCTCTACCATCCATCTTTATGAGGGTTTCAATGATTAGGTTTAACCTATCTTTGTTGCGTTTGAAAAGTTTATTGTATTCAAGTCTTTGATAGTGGTGGTTCTGAGCGGCCGACAAGCTGAGGAATTATAGCTAGGTTTTTTTCTGTCTATGGAGGTTTAGTCCATGAGACTCGAACTCGTAACCTCTGTATTTTCTTTTAAGAGAGAGCCGAGCTCCTTCTAGTTTATACGGTGCTGAATGTTTTCTATTATCAGTCTTAAAAATGGTCTTTAGGGGGATTCGATACTTGACTTGTTTAAGGGTTGTTTAGTTTGAGCTTGGGTTTTGAAAGGAAATAACCCATGGCCTCACCATCGTTGCTATCTCTCCAGGCACTATGTTATTGAGTTAAATGGTGAAGAGTTTCTTGTATTGGCTTTGGCTATACCAGCCTTTGATGAAGTAAGGTTCTTTGTTGCAGATGAAAAGGTCTCGGTGTTTATTACCATCTCATCCATAATCTGAATGGTAATGTTTTTTATTTTCATCACTGTTATGTGCATACAATGGTACCAACAGTTATCCTATTTTCAATACGATGACCCCTCCTTCTTGATACTATTTTAACCACTCTCGTAATGTTCTTGCAGGTACACTATGTAATGGCTCCGACATTCTCGGCGTTCGAAGTTGGAAATTAGCTATACTAACTGGTAAGCCTTCGGTGGTTTCCTTGGAAACCCTGTGTAGAAGATGATGGTCGTCTATCTAAAAGTTCTGTATGTTGTGTTTTAAAAAACTCAGAGAGTTTTGTAATTAGGGTTTGTGAACCTTGTTAAAAGTATGGGGAGGATAGTGCCTCAACCCACAGGAAATGCCGTAAATAAATTGTGAAATATAACTTCTGTTTGTTAAGTTTTGAGCTCTATCGAGTTGGAAGTCTGTGAAGAACGTAAAAATACTAAATGCATCCAACCTAGTTTTCATTATTTTGGGCTCGACCCATGAACCTATCCTGTAACTCGTTGATAAGGTAAAAGAATGTTTTTAGGGTTTAGTTCCGGGTTTTGAACTTGGCACGTTCTTTGTTTTGAGAGAGTCTTTTAGACTCTGTTGATATGATAATACACTACATTTCGCCAAACTTTAAATGGCCATAAATTTTGTTTGTTTGTACTTATTGGGGCTTGGCCCATGTATGAAATTGGTTACTCGTTGAGTCAAGAAATAGAAATAAATCATAATTCAAACAGTTTGTATGTAATGGCAATGTTTGCTAGGTTATACAATGCCTTTGCTATCGTGCTTCGTTCTGTAATGTAAGTTTATGGATGTTTCTAAAAGGAAATCGTATGCCAAGTATGTATGAATAAAAACGTTGTTACTGTTTATTAAGTCTATGGTTCGTACATATGTAACAGGTTTTGACCAATAACTCCATTTCGACCGTGTTAATATTTTAAATAGTACAACGATGAACCTGCCAAGATTTAGGGTTTAGGCAAGATTAGATTGTATGGAGTGATGCTGCCTGTAGATATGTTCGATATCAAATAATATTTGTGTGTTTTGTTTCACATTGCTCCTACAGTTATTTATATTCTTTTAAACCCTGGAGATGATGTTTTAAATCTATCTATTCGATCTACAGTAATGATGTGGAAATTGAAATGTTTACTGCAGTTAGGGATTGATAACTATGTTTATGGTTTTGGTAGAAATAACAAATATCTTGATCTTCACTGTGTGAATATGATATAAATAAATGTATGAAAGATGCGTATGAAACAAAAGGAAATACTTGATGTCTGTAGAAGAATATCATTCTGCTATATTTTGAAATAAATCTTTATTTATCCTAGTGTAAACAAGAATAACTTAACTGCTGAGTATGGATAAAATAATCCTATACTGTTAGAAGAGAAATATAATTACTTTGAGAAATTGGGATAATTATAAACAGAAACATTGTATATAAACTATGAATATAGCTAAATAAAAATAGTTAATAATTAGAGTACTGAAATATAAATACAAGAATTTAATAAGAAGTAGGAACTTTGAGAAATTATAATAAATTAAATCTTCCCATTCACTTGGATATTTGCCTATCATACTTATCTATTTTTAATCTCTTTCTGTATTGGAGTACGATGCTGTTCCTTTTTGCATGGGGAAAAATACAGAAACCATTCTATTCAATCATTTCACATTTAAACAAAATTATTAATTTATACAGAGAACTGAAATATCTTATAAATTAAACAGTGAAAGTTAAATAAACAGCAGAACTGTAATATGCAAAATAGATAACAGAAATTAAAAATAAAACAGATAAGATAATAGAACCTGTAACTAACGATAGGGCCGACAAACACCCAAGAAGGCCTGTTCCTCCCAACCTGCTTAAGAAGAAGTAGTTCAACTGCTAACTTCTAATGAACCCTCGAGCCTGCTTACTGATCCAGTAAGTGGGTGGAATTTGTGTAGAAGCAAGGTACTCAAAAATACCTTCTCCACTCGGTATCAACCTCCTGAAAAATGCCTTCTCCACTCAGTATCAACCTCCTAAACTCAATAAGAGTTTGGCAGACTCACAACATGATCAACAATAGCATATCCCCTCATCAAATCTCTTGGGTACAAACACAGCAAAACCCCAAGGTAAATTTCGTCATCAAGAAAAGTGATGAACCTCAGTTCACAATTTGATGGCTATTATATAGACTGCCTAGGTCTTTTAGTGGTTAGTTTAGAATAAATGAGCCTCAAGCTCCAGTCCCATCTTCCAGGGCACTATGACCACATTTCAAGGGAGTTGTCCCATACCAACAGCTAGTTAGTTGCATCATGATGCTGCCACTTGTCCATTACCTTCTACCCCAGATTCCATTCCACCTAGTGGATTAGTAACCACTCTTTCAACAGTCCTCTTAGGTGTTTGTATCCTATTTCATTTATTAAATAATAATATATTATGCAAATTACAATCATCCTTGGACACCTGTCCAATATAAACTTTACAATAAAAGCTATCATAATGTTTCTAAACACAAAATGTTTTCCATCTTAAATGGTATGTTACAAACACCCCTTCTTAAGCTCATCATCGTTCTTGATGTTGCTTATTCATCATCAAGTTCCTCATGGAACAGAACTAAATATGCTGCCCGCATATTACTTTCCAGTTCCCAAGTAACTTCATCAGGGCTAAGGTGCTTCCATTGCACCTTTACCTGCTTTATGGTGTGATTCCAAAGCATAATTTCCCTCCGGTCTAGAATACAGTCCGGTTCCATCTAAATATCTCCTTTGGGTTCCACCTATATGTCATTCCAATTTAGCACATGGGTAGCATCATGCACATACTTCTTTAAAACATGAACATGAAAAACATTGTGGATTTTTAAATTGTATGGCAATGCCAATTGATATGCAACAGCTCCTATCCTTGATAGGATTTCAAATGGTCCACAATACCTCGGTGTTAATTTAACACAACTCCCAAGCTTCAAGGAACTTTTCTTGGGATTTACCTTTATGAAAACATGGTCTCCTACCTGAAATTATCTTTCTGTTCGTTTCAAATCAGCATAGCTTTTCTGTCGATCTTGGGCAACTTAAAAGTTACCTTGAACCTGTTTCACAGTTAGCTCCATTTCTTTCAATAGATCTGGTCCTAACATCAATCTATCTACAGGATTATCCCACAAAATTGGAGTACAACACTTTCTTCCATACAAAATTTCAAATGGACTTAACTTAGCAGATGCTTGATAATTATTATTGTAGGCAAATTCTGCTAAGTGCAAGTAATCCTCCCATTTAGATGGATGATCTTTAACATATAATCTTAACATATTTTCCAAAATATGATTTACTCTTTCTGTTTGACCATTAGTTTGTGGGTGGAAAGAAGTGCTGAAATTTAACTTAGTATTTAATCCTTTAAACAGTGCTGTCCAAAAGTTACCAGTAAACTTAGAGTCTCGGTCTGAAATAATTACCTTTGGAATTCCATGCAAGTGAAAAATTTGCTTCATGAAAATATATGCAATGTTAGAAGCCTTGAAAGTAGTTTTAACAAGAATAAAATGAGGAGCCTTGCTAAGTTTATCAATAACAACCATAATTGAGTCATTCTGCTTCTGATTTTTAGGCAAACCTGTAATAAAGTCAATGCTTATGATTTCCCACTTCCATTCTGGAATTGGTAAGGGTTGAAATAGCCCAGCTGGATGTTGATGTTCAGCTTTAATAGTCTGACAGTCAAAGCATCTAGCTATATATTCAACAACTTCACTTTTCATGTTGGGCCAAAAGTACTCATTTCTTAACATAGTTATCATTTTCTGATAACCAGAATGCCCTGAATAAGGACTCTTGTGAACTTCATCTAAAATCAGCAACTTAACCTTCGAAAAATTAGGCACATAAATTCTGTTTTTGTAAGTTAAGAAGCCTTTTTCATTGATACTATAATCTGTTATAACATTTGCAGATGAATTTTCAGCCACCTTATCATGTAATTTTTTGTAATTTTTGTCTTGCTTAATTCCTTCCTAGATCTGATTTTCCAGATCAATTTTAAAAGTACTGATTGCTGCCACAAAACTTAATCTAGCATTTCTGCTTAGTGCATCAGCAACCTTATTTTCCTTTCCATTAATGTGATGGATCTCAAAATCGTATTCGCTAAGGAAAGCTAACCACCTAGCTTGCCTTGCGTTAAGATTTGTTTGATCCAAAAGATATTTTAAGACCTTATTATGAGGTATTAAGATGAATTTTCTTCTGATCAAGTGATGGCACCACATTTTCAAAGCATGTATCATGGCTGCCAACTCAAGATCATACGTTGCATAATTCTTTTCATGTATTTTAAACTTCCTTGGCTCAAAAGCAATTGCATGACCCTCTTGGTTTAAGACCCCTCCAAGTCCTTCGTTGCATGCATCCGTGCATACGACGAAATCTTTATTAGGATCTGCAATTTTTAAGATGGGTGCTGTAGTTAACAATTCTTTTAACTTATTAAAGTTGTCTTGACACTTTTGATCCCATATGAATTTCTTGTCTTTCTTTTGTAAAGAAGTGATGGGGTTAGCAATTCTAGAGAACCCTTCAATAAAATTTCTATAATAACCCGTTATTCCCATGAATGACCGTACATCTGTTACATCTTTAGGGACATGCCATTCATTTATTATTTTTATCTTATCAGGCTCAACAGAAATACCATCCTTTGAAATAATATGACCCAAATACTGAATTTTATCTTTACAGAAATCACACTTACTGAACTTAATGTAAAGCTGGTGATCTCTAATTACTTGTAAAATGATTTTTAAATGTTCATCATGCTCTTCTTTAGTCTTTGAATAAACCAGGATATCATCAATGAATACCACTACAAACTTATCCAAATATTTATGCAGAACATTGTTCAATAAACACATGAACACTGCAGGTGCGTTAGTTAGCCCAAAAGGCATAACTACGAACTCGTAGTGTCCATAATGCGTTCTGAATGCAGTTTTGAATATGTCCTCGTCTTTTATCCGGACTTGATGATAACCTGACCTTAGATCAATCTTAGTGAACATCTCTGCTCCGCGTACTTGATCAAATAGATCATCTATGTGGGGTAAGGGATACCGGTTCTTAATTGTCATTTTATTAAGCTGACGATAGTCAATGCACAAACGCATGGTACCGTCTTTCTTTTTAACAAATATTGTTGGTGCTCCCCAAGGGGACACACTGGGCCGTATGTAGTTTTTATCTATTAATTCTTTCAGTTGAGACTTTAACTCATTTAACTCTAGAATATTCATCCTATAGGGGGCCTTTGAGTTTGGTGCCGCACCGGGTACTAACTCAATGGTGAAATCAAGTTCTCTTTTCGGAGGTAATCCTGAAATTTCTTCCGGGAATACATCAGAAAAGTCCCTAAGGATGGGAATATCCTCTAGTTTTAACTTGTCTTCTTTAGATGTACATTCATCATTAACAACATTAATAGCAAACAATTTACAACCTTTTCTAGCAGCTCTCTTCACTTGTAAGGCAGAAATCTGCCTTACTAAAATATTCCTATGAATTCCTTTTACTCTTTCTGAATTACCTTCATTATTTATACAAGTAAAAGATTTATCATAACAATTCAATATAACTCTATGCTGTTTGAGACAATCCATGCCAATTAACAAATCATATGAACCTAAGGGTAAAACATTCAGATTAACTTGCGTTTTCAGCTGATTTAAAAATACTTCACAATTCTGAACAAAATCTATAACCTTCCTTTTAGTTCCTGTTGCAAGTTGAACTAACCATGCATTATTAAATTTCTCTGTTTTTAGCTTGCAACAGTTTACTAAAGTAGGTGAAATATAACTTAGATTTGCACCAGGATATATTAAAATAGAAATAGATTCGTTTTGTATCATACCTTCAATTTCAACCATGGATGTTTAATGGTCTGCTTGACGGTTCTCCAATGCTACATTTATCCTGGGCATTTTTCTTGCGATATCTCCAACTGTAGGTTCTGCTTGCATAGTATGTACGTTGTTGGCTGTCCTCTTATTGCGTGGGCAATCTGCTCTCTTGTGTGGTCCGCCACATTCATAGCACTTTATGGGTCCTTTCTGTTCATCATACCTGCTGTTATTATTGTTATTATTATTCCTGTGATTATTAGGTACATTTATTGCAGCAGTAGTGTTCTAAGATGTATTATTCTGATAATTATTAGGAAAATTTCTGTTATTAAAGTTTTTCTTAAAATCTCTAGCATTCTGATTAAAATTCTTCTTTTTATAGTCATACTGATTAGTTTTACTGTTCTTCTAGCCAGTTGTTCCTTCTCTTTTTCTGTTTTGGTCAAAAAAAAATTTTGCCTTTCTCATGGCTTCTTCCAAAGTGGAAGGATTATCATACTCAATACGATCTTTTATATTAAATGGTAAACAACTGAGAAACCTTTGCACTTTAGGATTTTCCTCAACCATGTAGGGTACGTACCTCAGCAAGCTAAGAAACTTGCTGCACAGTTCTTTCATGTTCATTGTACCCAACTTTAAGTCGTAAAACTCCTTCGATTTATCCTCAAAATACTATTTAGACAAAAACTTATTTTTAAACAAACTTTTAAACATAGTCCAAGTTACTTCTTTTTCTTTTATGCTCTTGATTCTTTTAAGATCCTGCCACCAGATATCTCCCTTTCCGGTCAGATTGTAAATGGCCATCTTGGATTTCAGTTGAGAAGAGTAGTCATAAATATTAAACTACTTTTTCATTTCAGACAGCCAAGCTTCTGCTGTCTCACCCTTCTCACTTTCTCCATTAAAAGTAGGTGGCTTAATCTTTTTAAATTCACCGGTAATCTGTTCATGATTCTTATGTTTTCTCTTTTTAGAGCAGCACTCACTGTTACTGTTGTCATAATTTACATCATTATTACTTGAATCAGAATTAGAATATGAGTAACTGTTCCTTTTATCGTTCCTTGTTTTCTTATGATTATGTTGGTGGGACATGATTTCAGAATCAGCTCTAAATTCTGATTTTCTGCCTCTTTCATCACTGTGACAGTTTCCTTTTAAATTCTGCTATAACTCTTCCTGTGCCTTTAGGATCCGTTCATTTTCTTCTTTAACAGCTTTTAACTCAGATTTTAAACCCTACACAGTGCGTAAAATTTCAGAAGACTGGTTGTTTAACTCAATGTAAATTCCTTCAGTGTTATTATGATTAATTCATTCATTACGAGGAGATCTGTCCTCTGCTGATTCCTTTGGTATTTACATACCTACAGTTAAAAGTAAATCTGTTCTATGCAAAAATGAAATTAAATTGCAAAAGTTAGGAACATAAGCTTTCTGATTTATTTTTCTGTTTGCGCGCATGAGCCTCATTAAGGCCTAGAGTTTGAACTTGCGCTCTGATACCACATGTAACATCCCGGAAAAATCGTAAGAATTTAAAACTTTTCTATGTAACATTTATTGCTTAATTTAATGATTGCGGAAATAAAACAATGCATGAAATGTTAACTTGCTCTATTAAATGCCATGCTGGTTTATTAAATAAGAATTTGTGATGAACAGAATTCTGCTCAAGTCTTGATGTTATCCATATTTACTGATGTTTATAATTGTTGAATTGATTGTTTGACTAATGTACTTTTGTTTGATTGATGAAGGGGTCCTATGGACGCCCCGAGGCTTACTTAGCATTCGTGCTAAAGCATATGAATTCGTACTTGTGATAGATTTACAGGTAAGAGATTAAGTTGCGACAAGTATTCAACAGTTTATCTAAGAAGATCTATCATGTTCGTATCACAACGTTGTACCCAGATTTATTTTGGTTTTCATCCATGTTGACTGTATGTAAATGTCTACCTTCTGATTTCATGGTAATTTGTGGAAATTGCATGTACAACTGTTTGTTAACTAGTTTAGGGTCTATAACTTGTATTGATAGTTTTGGTATGAAATGTTCTTCTTTCAAAATACAATATCATGTGAGTAAGTGTATATCTAAGTCCGTTCGTCAAGTTTAAACCTGTGGACTGTTTAAAATGTTATAGGATTGTTATCTAATCCTTGCAAATAAATTTTGTTGCCATTTTACTCACTATCGCATGTATGTAATGTGGGTGGTGTGCATGGTATTACCTTATGTTATACTTATGTGATACTATAATTATTCTTAATAACTATTCTACAAATTATATGAATTATATGCAAATTCCAATATCTATATGCAAACAATATGAATTGTTTGCATTATAAAGTTGTGTGACAATACGAATGTAATGGGGTACTATAATACCTATTTGATAATATGCACACATTGCAATACTATATGATAATGGAAATCTATGCAACTATATATTATGTGGACTATATGCAACTATGTGATTATATGTTTCTATGAGAACTATGGGACTATCGATTTAACTATGAGCAAACGTGATTGTAACAAGGTGTAAGCTTTCGACCATATTAATGCAAATCCAAAATATTGATTAATGTGATGTGAACGTTGATATGTATCACAGGTTGGCAGCTGTAAACGTAACCTGAGCATTGAATGCACACAACTACCAAGGTAGTGGAGTTTCCATGTGGCTCTGCTTTCGTGCTTGATCATGTGCCACCACCGTGATTCTAGCCAATAACGCGTTGAAGTGTAGACCTGTGTTTTCATTTGTTGATGAGTTGGCTCCACCCTGGCTCCATTGTGGCTTAACATGGCAATTGCAATGATGTATCAATTAATGTGATAGACAGTTTTGAAATCTCATAACACTCACCAGAGATCTCCACCGTCCATCTTTGTGAGGGTTTCAATGATTAGGTTTAACTATCTTTGTTGCGTTTGAAGAGTTTATTGTATTCAAGTCTTTGATAGTGGTGGTTCTGAGCGGCCGACAGGTTGAGGAATTATAGCTAGGTTGTTTTCTATCTGTGATGGCTTAGTCCATGAGACTTGAACACGTAACCTCTGTATTTTCTTTTATACAGTGCTAAATTTTTTTTGTTATTAGTCTTAAAAATGGTCTTTAGGGGGATTCGATACTCGACTTGTTTAAGGGTTGTTTAGTTTGAGCTTGGGTTTTGAAAGGAAATAACCCATGGCCTCGCCATTGTTGCTATCTCTCCAAGCACTATGCTACTGAGTTAAATGGTGAAGAGTTTCTTGTATTGGCTTCGGCTATACCAGCCATTAACAAATTAAGGTTCTTTGTTGCAAATGAAAAGGTCTCACCGTTTATTACCATCTCAGCCATAATCTGAAAGGTAATGTTTTTTATTTTCATCACTGTTATGTGCATACAATGGTACCAGCAGTTATCCTATTTTCAATACGATGACCCCTCCTTGTTGATACTATTTTAACCACTCTCGTAATGCTCTTGTAGGTACACTATGTAATGGCTCCGACATTCTCGGCATTGGAAGTTGGAAATTAGCTATACCAACTGGTAAGCCTTCGGTGGTTGCCTTGGAAATCCTGTGTAGAAGATGATGGCCGTCTATCTAAAAGTACTGTATGTTGTGTTTTAAAAAACTCAGAGAGTTTTGTAATTAGGGTTTGTGAACCTTGTTAAAAGTATGTGGAGGGTAGTGCCTCAACCCACAGGAAATGCCGTAAATAAATTGTGAAAGATGACTTATGTTTGTTAAGTTTTGAGCTCTATAGAGTTGGAAGTCTGTGAAGAATGTAAAAATACTAAATGCATCCAACCTGGTTTTCATTATTTTGGGCTCGACCCATGAACCTATCCTGTAACTCATTGACGATGTAAAAGAATGTGTTTAGGGTTTAGTTATGGGTTTCAAACTTGGCACGTCCTTTGTTTTGAGAGACTCTTTCAGATTCTGTTGATATGATAATACACTACATTTCGCCAAACTTTAAATGGCCGTAACTGTTTTGTGTTTGTACTTATTGGGGCTTGGCCCATGTATGAAACTGGTTAGTCGTTGAGTCAATAAATAGAAATAAATCGTAATTCAAATAGTTTGTATGTAATGGCAATGTTTGTTAGGTTATACAGTGCCTTTGCCATCATGCTTCGTTCTATAATGTAAGTTTATGGATGCTTCTCAAAGGAAATCATATGCAAAGTATGTATGAATAAAAATGTTGTTACTGTTTATTAAGTCTATGGTTCGTACATATGTAACAGGTTTCGGCCAATAACTCCATTTTGACTGTGTTAATATTTTAAATAGTACAACTATGAACCTCGCAAGATTTAGGGTTTAGGCAAGATTAGATTGTATGGAGTGATGATGACTGTAGATATGTTCGATATCAAATAAGATTTGTGTGTTCTGTTTGACATTGCTCCTACAGTTATTTATATTCTTTTAAACCCTGGAGATGATGTTTTAAATCTATTTATTCGATCTACAGTAATGATGTGGAAATTGAAATGTTTACTGCAGTTAGGGATTGATAACTATGTTTATGGTTTTGTTAGAAATAATAAATATCTTGATCTTCACTGTGTGAATATGATATAAATAAATGTATGAAAGATGCATATGAAATAAAAGGAAATACTTGATGTCTGTAGAAAAATATCATTCTGACATATTTTGAAATAAATCTTTATTTATCCTAGTGTAAACAAGAACAACTTAACTGCTGAGTATCAATAAAATAATCCTATACTTTTAGAACAAAAATATAATTACTTTGAAAAACAGGGATAATTATAAACAGAAACATTGTATATAAACTATGAATACAACTAAATAAAAAATAGTTAATAATTAGAGTACTGAAATATAAATACAGGAATTTAATAAGAAGTAGAAACTTTGAGAAATTATAATAAATTAAATCTTCCCATTCACTTGGCTATTTTCCTATCAGACTTATCTATTTTTAATCTGTTTCTGCACTGGAGTACAATGCTGTTCCTTTTTGCATGGGGAAAAATACAAAAACCATTCTATTCAATCATTTCACATTTAAACAGAATTATTAATTTATATAGAGAACTGAAATATCTTATAAATTAAACAGTGAAAGTTAAATAAACAGCAGAACTGTAATATGCAAAATAGATAACAGAAATTAAAAATAAAACAGATAAGATAATAGAACCTGTAACTGACGATAGGGCTGACAAACACCCAAGAAGGCATGTTCCTCCCAACCTGCTTAAGAAGAAGTAGCTCAACTGCTAACTTCTAATGAACCCCCGAGACTGCTTACTAATCTAGTAAGTGGGTGGAATCTGTGTAGAAACAAGGCACTCAAAAATACCTTCTCCACTCGGTATCAACCTCCTGAAAAATGCCTTCTCCACTCAGCATCAACCTCCTAAACTCAATAAGAGTTTGGCAGACTCACAACATGATCAACAACAACATGTCCCTTCATCAAATCTCTTGGGTGCAAACACGGAAAAACTCCAAGGTAAAATTCCTTGTCAGGAAAAGTGATGAACCTCAGTTTACAATTTGATGGCTATTATATAGACTGCCTAGGTCTTTTAGTGGTCAGTTTAGAATAAATGAGCCTCAAGCTCCAGTCCCATCTTTCAGGGCACTATGACCACATTTCAAGGGATTTGTCCCATACCAACAGCTAGTTAGTTGCATCATGATGCTGCCACTTGTCCATTGCCTTCTACCCCAGATTCCATTCCACCTAGTGGATCAGTAACCACTCTTTCAACAGTCCTCTTAGGTGTTTGTCTCCTATTTTATTTATTAAATAATAATATATTGTGCAAATTATAGTCATCCTTGGACACCTGTCCAATATAAACTTTACAATAAAAGCTATCATAATGTTTCTAAACAAAAAATGTTTTCCAGCTTAAAGGGTATGTTAAAATTTCCCAACTTCGCGTTTTCACCCTGAATTGTCTAGTCTAAGAAATAACTACAAGTTACCAGTCATGTGGTTACTACAACCACTGTCAACAAACCAAATGTCATTGGAATTTTTCTCTGTAACATTACACATGAGAAAAACTATTTTTTATTCATTTTGAGACTCCTCTATTAAATTGGAAAACTGTCCTACAACATCTACTTGCTTCTTTCTGCACTTGTTTGCACAATGACCAATTTTTTTACAATAAAAGCACTATAGCCTTAGATTATCATACCTTTAAGACTATTTTTCTACCAACTCTTGTTGTTGTTCCCCCTTAATTGATGAGGGTTCTACTAAGTTCTCTTTTTTGGGATCATATTCCATCTTATGTTCTCCTTGATTAGAACATATGTCACCTTTGTCACCGCCTCTTGTTTTCTTCTTATCTCTAGTCTTTGACACAAAAACTTGTGATTTAAAAGAATTTTTTAATGTATTTTCATCAATACTTACTCATCCTAGACTCATGAGATGCTACTGAGCCTGAAAATTCTTCAATTGACATTTGATTGAGGCCTTAAGCCTCTTGTATGGCTGCTACCATAGATTCAAACCTTTTTGACATACACTAGAGAAATTTTTCTACAACTTTCTAGTTAGAAAATTCTTCTCCCAACAACCTCAACAACCTCAATTGACTTAGAACATTGCTTACCAAAGCCATAAACTACTCAAGATTCTTTCATCTTTAAACTCTCAAAATCTCTTCTTAAATTCTATAATTTAATTGTTTTAACCTTAGCCATACCTAATAGCTAGATTCCGAAAAAGATAGGCCATTTCAATATTTCTTTCTATTTTCTTCTAATTTGGCCTTTTGTGCAATGGTCAAGGACAATTCTGATGCTATATCAATAGGCTCAAAATACCCATCAGCTGCAAAGATCCACACACCGTCAGAATGCAGCAATGTTCTAATTTTACAGCCAAAAAGTCATAGTCATCTTTCCCAAAGAACATGGGAATTTGTCGTTGAGCATAACTGGTCAAAGACATCTAGACTCAGGCACCTAAATTAAATAAACATGACTTCAATTAACTAAACGAGACTTTTTCCCAGAAAAATATGGTTTCACGCAGAAATTAACTTCAAAGTTCGGATTTAAATTAGAGTTTTAACTATAAAATTCCACTCTCAAAACTCATGAATTTTAGACAAGAAAGAACTCTATATCGGTTTTTACGAAATACAAAGTTCTCCTTTTTTAAAAATCTCTTTTCATATACCGCAGAATTATTCTATACGAGAATTTAGAGTTGCATTGGGAGTTTTTTTGCTTGGAAAATTGAAAGCGCAAAAGAGAAAGAACGCTACAAATTTGTGGGGGATTTACTGAATTTCTATGAGAGGGGGCTTCAACTATCTCTGGTAGCTTAAATAACTCCAAGATTGGGCTACCACTGAACTATTCACTAAATGACAAAAGGTGTGTTTCCAACGGTGACAATCCCTATCTGCGGGGGCATATGCTCAACTTGTGGCGAGGGGATCTCTGCAGTGCCCACACAATGAAGTCAAACTCTACATGTGCCCCCTCTTCAATTTTTATTCTGTGTAGAGAACAAGCTTGTACTCACTACTAAATATAGGGAGATTTTGACACAATATTAAGACCATTTTTGTGTAAATTGTATTAACTTGAGATAAAAACAAATGTGTATTGTCTTAAATATTGTCTTTAAGCGAGTGCCTTAAACAATTGTCTTAAATTATTGTCTCTATTTCAAACAAAAAAAAATTGTATTGTCTTAAATTATTGTTTCTATTTTAGACCAAAAAAAAATTGTATTGTCTTAAATTATTGTCTCTATTTCAAACACAAATATAAATTGTATTGTCTTAAATTATTGTCTCTATTTGAGACAAAAAAATGTGTTGTCTTAAATTATTGTCTCTATTTCAGACAAAAAAAAATTGTATTGTCTTAAATAATGTTTTTAAGGGAGTGTCTTAAATTATTGTCTTAAACTATTGACCATATTGTATTTATAAATGACTATATTGTCTCATGTTGAGACAAAAAAAAAAACTCTTAATCATTTAATCAAAACTAATTAAAGATTATTTTCTTAAAATTAAATTACAATATAATAAGACACTATGGAATTGGACCACCAACCTTCTGCATTATATAATGCAGATGCTCTACCATTGAGCTACCACCCATTAAAGACTTTATAGAAACACCTAATAACTCGGTGTTATCATTACTAAATCCATATTTTGCTATAATAAAAGGTGTAAATTAGTTTTATATTTTATTACTTAAATTATCATTATTTATATAAATAAAACCTACTGGAACATGAATGTTAAGGATAAAAAGGTATTAATGAAAATAATCTCTATAGTGAATGATTGATCATATTGAAATGCTAAGATTTTGTTGCTTTCTAGTAAAATGCTTCCTGAATTCTTTTAAGACTGAGATGGTTACCTTTTGGAGCTGGTTATGATAGTGGAATTAAAAGGTAACTCAACCAGTAATTTATTGATAATATGTTAGGTAAAATTGTATAGAATAAATTACAAGAAGGTTTTTTGAAATACAAGATTGTTTTTTAAATATGTAAGATTGTTAAGATTGCTAGTATAGATGTATTTTATTTTCAAAATTATCAAAGAGATTAAATGTCTTTGAGATTCCAATTTGTGGATTTGACTTTTTTTATAAAAATGAGGTTAAAAAAATTAATTATAATTATAATTATTACAGTGTTCTCTACATTTCCATCCCATGCTTCATTCTCCAAAAACTGAACATCTCGACTGATTATGACCCTTTTGGTGATGGGATCATACAACTTGTATGCTTTTCTATATTCTAAATACCCAATAAATATACATGTCTATCCCTTTTTATCTAATTTCTTTCTCATTTCATTTGGAATATGTGCATATGCGACACACCTAAAAACTTTTAAATGAGATACACTATGTTTCATATATGTCCAAGCCTCTTGAGGAACTTTGTTCTTCACACTCTTCATTGGACAAATGTTCATGATGTATATAGTAGTTTCTACTACCTCATCCCAATAATCCTTTGACAAATGTTTGGATTCCAACATGTTGCACGCCATTTCCATAATGGTTCGGCTCTTTCTCTATGCGACACCATTCTACTAACGTGTATAGTGCACATTAAATTACTTGTGTATGCCATGAGTTTTACAAAATTCCAAGAAATATTTTGAAATATATTCACCGCATCTGTGTGTCCTTAAGAATTTGATGTAATAGCGACTTTGCTTCTCCATTAGTGCCTTGAATTGCTGAAAACAACCAAATTCATCAAATTTAGTTTTTAGGAAATAAATCCAATTTTTCCTTGTGAAATCATCAATGAATGTGAGAAACTAATTGCATCCGCTTATAGATGATGTTTGCATTGGCCCACAGATATCTAAATGCAAAATTTCAAGTGGTGCAAGGAAAATTTTAAGACCCCCCATAAATTTATATGTATAATAAATGGGTAAATCCCCATGATCCATAGGAAAATTTGAATGCTATTTTATCAATAATATAATATGTATATATAATGTTTTGGAAAATATCATTCCGAATTATATAAATTGTAAAATCTTGGCAAATCTTTTATTGAATTATAAAACCTTCTAAAAACTTGGCGAATCTTTCACTAAATTACAAAACCTTGTAAAGTCGTGGTGAATCTATTACTAAATTATAAAACATTATGAAGACTTGGAAACAATTTCTATATTGTATAAAACCATATATAATAATAAAAAAACATATTCATTAAAGTGTAATATCTATAAAAAAATCCATTATCCATTGCTTGTTAAATTAAGATAAGTTATATTTGATTTGTTTCCTATTCACACTTGATTTATTCAAGTAATTCCATTAGGATACAAGTACATGAAAAAAATTGATTAAATCCATGCTTTTCCATACTCCTAAGTAATACATCACCTAAGCAATACATCAGCCACTTGAAAATTTTCATAGGTGCTATTGGTTCATCTAATTTTTTGTGTAAAAAATTATCAATGAAAATTTATTTGAAGATATAGTGTGGACAAGAAACTCAAACCCTAATTCAAATCGATCCATTCAATTCAAGAACTTAAGGTCAATTTACAAGTTGCAAAAGCATTTCACTAGTTACAAAAATTGGCAAATCAACTCTACATATGAATTCAAATAGCAATTATCATGACAGTCTCAAAAGTTCCCAATTATCTATAATTGACTCGAATTGCAAAATTAAGAATAAAGAGAGAACAAAAGCAATCACTGCATAATTTACGGAGCACATCACATATTGAGATACTTCAAAGTTGATTCAAAGTAAAAAAACATAAAAATGATGCACCATTTACATATTATACCCCATAAATTTGATCTCAATATTGTCAACTTACCTCTTTAAATTTTCCAACTGGCCTTGAAAGGGACTACTTCCTAGTCTCCAATGTTCAATGAATGGTGGCCTATGAACCTCTACCAGCTCCACAAAATCATATGAATATCCTTCACAAATGTATTATGTTGGTAAGAAATATATCCAACACTAATTGGGTTTTGGAATATCAAATATCAATAAGGGTGGGGTTGCAATGCAAATGATCCACATGAGAGTGTTATAAGTTCTATTATCTTAATGGGAAATCTATCTTTAAAAGTTTCATGCAAATATTAAAGTGAGCTGTGTATGCCAACATAGTTCCATATCTAGGAACAACATCTACAATGCCATCATCAAATAAGAAACCCATTCCTATTGGATTTATACTAGAGAATAACATGAGAATTCTACCACCTTCAATGTTAATAAGAAATTGTGAAATGTTTAAATGCTTTGATAGGCACAAAGCATCTACAAAATAACATTTCATCATCATAGGAAGCTTGTAAAAGTTTCAACCAAGGCACCGTGGCTTCATAAAGAGTTCCTTGCTCTCCATGGAGTAGGGCCCTCTATTAGCAATGTGTGCCCTATATATCCAAGTGGTGAACTCCATGGTGAATAAACCTTTTGCAATGGATAGATAACCATGGCACCTTGTAGGAACGAACTCATGTTTCCTCGATCCAAGTTTGGATCATCTATAAACCAATGCATAGTGCAAAAAATTATATGATTACAAAAATTCCATAAATATCATCTATGACTCTAGAAGTAGTGAAGGTGTAAAGAACCAACTATCCAAATTTGGAAACCATACTTAAGGACAACGGATATAGTGTTGAAAAATGTTTATCTTCAATGTTCTAAAAAAACCAACAAAAAAGAAATGGACAAGTTGAGAGATAATATTGATAGAAATATGGAACAACTAAATAAATCCATGCTCATTCAACCCTAGACAATATACTCCCTAAAAGAGATTATGTGATCCAAGGAACTCATGAGAATAAATGTGATACACAAATTCAAGTTGAAGAACATCCTACCGACTATCTCATTCCAAAAGGGTTTAACACTCATATTGGAGTTAATCATTGATGGATTCCCAAGGTTATCCACTTTCCCAAGGTTTAATTATGAAAATTTTCAGGGAAGTCTTTACATGGGTGAACTAAATAAATCAATACTTTGCATTACATAAGTGTATTAATGATAAACAAATGATATCCTTAGCAGCTCTATATTTTTAGGCAAAACCATATCAATAGTATCAATGGGTAGTTAAGCAGTTAAAAGACGTCATCGTTTTTGTAATTATAATTGGGATTTAATATTTGTGAGGGTCCTAGAAGCACAATATTGTAATTTGTGGGAGCAACATTACTTTATCCAATTGACTAGAATCAAGCACTTAAGGTCTATTGTGGATTGTAATCTAGATTTTCAATATTGCCGCAAGGGTGGATAACATAAGTAACAAACATCTACTGAAATATTACATGGTTGGACAAAAAGAAGAAATTAAACATGTTATTTTCTTAAACATTCCAAGAAATATTGATGAAGCCATGCAATTTTCTCATCGTACTGAAACCAACAACATAGCAACATGCAAGTTTGTCTCAAGAACATAAGTAGGAAGTAGAGAGATATTCATTCCTCCTAGGGAAACAACACCTCGACCCACCTAAATATCACAGAAAGAAAATGATTAAACGACAAGCAAAAAGACAATGCTTTCATTGTGATAACAAATCAAGGAGCATAAAGGTCAAGAAACAAAATTGTTCACATTCGAAAATAATGATTAGGAGGAAATAATGCCACCTCTAGAAATGAGTGAGGAAGAAATTTTGAACCCAAAAGAGTAGGAAAAATATGTATACTTTTCACATTATAGACAAAGATACCAAATGTGTAATATTGGTGTATTAGCACCTAAATCATCAAGATCAAATATTACAGTAATAAGCAAAAAGTCATAGTACTTTCTTATTCAAGTAGCATACATAACATTGAATTGATAAAATATTAGCAAATCAAATAGTTTGATGTGACATACAAGTTCAAGAATGTAATGTTGTTGTCGGGTTAGTTATGTGTTTATTGTATTGTTGTTGTGTTGTTTATGTGGTAGTTTCATCATTTCTTGTACATCGTTCATCAATTATTGCATCATTATTATGGAATTAATAATTGTAGCTATTTAATTATTATTTTTCCAAGGAAAACCACATCGGGGAACCCTTAGTCAGTTATGCGCATTTTGTGTATTGTATCTAATATAAACCCATCGACATTGTTTACAATACTTGACATGGTAGGAAAATCAAGTGAGGCACACAATAGAGGTAGCCAACCCAAGGGATCTACCTTGAGACCTACATGAAGCTCGAAGCACTCAATCACTTAAGGTAACCCACCAGGTTAATTATTTAGTTATATTAATTCAATTATTTATAATAATTATTAGAAAAATACACAAATAAAGTGTATTGTATTACTTTCCACGGAGAAAAAATTATAATATATTTAGTATTTATGCCTTTGGCATAATATCAAATAGCTTGACTAGGCCCTTAAAAAACAATCACTAAACTAATACACAATAAAAAATGCCACTTATGACCAATTAGAACATGTTGGATAAGATAATCCATTACAAAGCTTGAGAGTCTAAGTTAGTCTTCGTCAACCCCCAAAACTAATAAACCCCATAACAAAATTTAACAATGTATCCAACAAAGACATGACATAAAAATAAGAGGATGAACCTACAAAAATTGGAAGGGAGGGGTGTTTGAATCACTCCATGTTGTTCCTCTTGGATGTGGATCAAACCGGCCTCCAATGTCGACCCTACTTTGGAGAGTGAATATGTCCTACTATTGTGTTCTCTAAAGATGCGAGAACATGATATCGACTCAAATATGACCCATTACTGCCTATAGGCCCAGATTCTGAATAATGAAATTTCCATTTATCCAATCTATTGAAATCTTGAAGTCGCAATAGATTTGAAGTCCATCTAGCCTATTCTCAATGGATATTCTAAGGATCGCTACTAGGGTTATTAATTCAACCCATTTATTAGAACCTTCACCCAATCCCAAAGGAAAAACGAAATAGAGACATCTACCAGCTCCACACTTCCAAATATTGCATTAAGAAGAACCATTGAATAAACCCAATGGGCATGATTCATAGGCCATGCCGGTATCAATCTAACTTTGTATTGACCCATTTACCATGTCTTTAAAATCCTCATCACATAATTGTATCCCATAGAAAACTTGTTCAAGACTATAGCAATATTTTTGAAACTTGACATCATTTCAAGATCACCAAACAACCCAATATACTAGAATAGGGAAAGCCACATATGTCATGACATCCTTTCCCTAATTCCCAATAAAGGGAAAGATAATGATGGTACATGTTTGAAAGTATTTGTTTGTTTTTTAATAGAAAAAAATATCACAATGTCATTCATAAAATGATATTATAGTTTGTATATATTGTAGCCAACATTTAATGAAAATGTTTCACAAGAAACCAATCTATTGATCAATGTAGGTTGCCCCCTCCTCTTTACAAACATTAACAATGAAAGGTTGCTTTCTCAATATAATAACATCAAGCTAATTCTAGTAAAAAATGTTACTTTCTCAATATATACCAAAAAGATAATTAGTGACAAAAAGGCCTTTTAGGCCATCTAGTATGCCTAAATTTATCAATGGATCGACGATTGGAATACACAATCATTTTCCAAATTTGTTTCTTAATCTCTTCCAGTATCATCCTGATACTCATGATCAACCTGATCATCCTCGTACAACGCATCATGTTGATGCTCATTATCATACTAATCATCATCATATAGAACATCATCCATAGCATCGTCCCGATGCTCATCACACAGCACTTACATCCACAGCCATGGGGAGGACCGTCCTACCACCATACTTGGATTGGCTCTAACATCTGTGTCTTGTCACTTCCTCCTGGAAGTATCTTCAATCTGAAGAACACCAAGCCTCTCTCTGAAGTACTCGAACTTCACGCTGGCTAGTGGTTTGGTCAGAACATCTGCTATCTGCTCGTCCGTCACAACATACAGGAGCTTCACTGCTCCTCTTTGCACCATATCAATGATATAGTGATACTTGATCTCGATGTGCTTCGATTTGTCATGGAACACCGGGTTATCAGACAACTTCACACAACTCTAGTTGTCACAGAAGATACAAGTAGCATCCAACTGGAGATCAAACAAATTAGATAGTAGCTTCCTTAGCCAAACTGCCTCACAACTAGCCGAACAAGCTGCAACATACTCTGCTTTGGCTATACTGAGTGCTACATAGGATTGCTTCCTGCTAAAGCAAGAGATCACACTTGATCCCATACTGAAGCAACACCCCAAAGTGCTCTTCCTATCTGCGACACTACCTGCCCAATCTGAATCAACATAACCCTCTAGGTTAACCTTTTGATTTGCATCATAATTGAGCCCATAATCAATCGTACCCTTCAGGTACCTCAGAATATGCTTTACAGCAATCAAGTCAACATGTATAAGATCCGTCAAGAACTGGCTCAAGGTGTTCACAACAAATCAAATATATGGTCTTGTGATTGTCAGGTACATCAAGGACCCAATCATCTGACGATACATTGTGGCATCAACCGAATCTGATGAAGCATCACTTAATAGCTTCACATTCGATGCCATACGTGTGGCCATGGCCTTGCATTCCATCATCCTGAACCGCTCCAAAATATCTACTGCATACTTCCCTTGTCCAAGGAAGATTCCATCCGCACTCTTCCACACCTCCATGCCTAGAAAATAATGAATCATACCCAAGTCCTTCATCTCGAACTTGAAAGCAAGCTTCCTCTTCGTATCAGCAATCAACCCAATCTCATCTATCACAAATAGGTCATCTACATACAGTACGAGTATCACTGGATTTCCTTCCTTAACCTTGTAGTAAAGGTTGGAATCCACTTTATTCTTGGTAAAGCCCAAACTAGTTAGGAAGTTGTCAATCCTGTCATACCATGTCTTGTGTGCTTGTTTCAAATCGTACAAGGATTTCTTTAATTTTCACACATGTGACTCCCTGTCATGTGTCTCAAATCCGAGTGGCTGCTCAACATACACTTCCTTTTCAACTACACCATTCAAGAAAGTTGTCTTGACATCCATATGGTGTATCTTCCACTTCATCACTGCATCCAAAGCAAGTATTGTTCTGATGGAAGTGTATCTGGATACATATGCAAAATTTTCTTCATAGTCTATCCCTTCTTTCTGGGAGAAGCCACGAGCCACAAACATTGCCTTGTATTTCTCTATGCTTCCATCTGCAGTATGCTTGATCTTGTAGATCCAATTGGAAGTCACAACAGAATTCCCTTCTGGTCTCTGGACCACATCCCAGACATCATTCTTCATGATCGAATGGTACTCCTCGATCATGGCATCTTTCCATTACTGCATCCCGGATCCCGAGAAATTTAGATTCTTCAATATCTTCAATAGGTAGTTTTATGGATTTGTTGAGTCTTCGTCGCTTGTTCTTTGTAGGTGATGGTACACAGTCTTTCCTACAATACAAGTTCAATTTCATGATTAGAAACATCTCATAGATTTCAGAACAAATTCTTACACATAAAGACATATGTCATACAGACATGCAATTATCTTAGCCAATGCTTCAATACAACATTTATCCATATCGCGTAACTTTCTAGATGCTTTCCATCTCTACCATAACATTGTTAAGAGTGTGCAAACTCCCAACATGTCATCAAATAGGTTTCATTCTAGATAAGTAGCAATGGAATGTTGTACAGTACCATAGGCCACTTACCCATTACTTGTATATTAGTATTATCGTGTTCATTAATGCAACTTTTCTAATATACATAGTATACATCCTAAATATAGGAACATAAGTATGTACATGACTAAACAACATTATTTAAGTAATCGTATGATCCGGATTTATGTGGGAACGAAACAAAAGATAGCATATACAAAATCATATACAGAGATATATTGCAAATAACACAGTGATACAGTAAACACATATTCTATTAAATAGCGGAAATAGAACAGACTGTAAAATACAATAGCTAGAATGGTGGTAGCTATCTCTGAGAAGAGATGTGGCCGCTATGCTCATTCGTGCCAAGATGAATACAAAGAGAGGCCGAAGGGGCCTATTTATCATAAGCATGAGGGAAATAATCCAAAACATCCAAAAACCTAACCCTAGGAGATGAAGCGCCAAAAGTCATGTGGGTCCCGTTTGGGTAAGTTAGTACATCAACTTCCCGGGGTCGTAACTTTTGCATACGATCTCCGTTTGGGGCGCTCGGTAGCTTGTTGGAAAGGTCTATCCGAGATTTACAACTTTCGATTGGGCCCAAATGTATGCCATTGGAAACCATTTGGTCCCCCAAATCGCCAAAAAATGTCGTTTAGGGCCTCAAAATGGCTCCGGAAGTTCAGGACCCGAAAAACTACTAAAAATAGTAATCTACCAAAATTGCCAGAAGACTGTTTTGAGCCAGTTGGAAGAGGTGGGCCGCCACCGATATACACCTGGATCAATCCTCCCTCCTTAGGAAGCAATGGTCTCCATTGCGTTAAATCCCTTATCATATGTCGAGCTGTGTGTCGAATTGAGCTCTTGGTGCGACATTTGCTGAAGTGGAAAGGTTGCCTTACTTTGACATCTTCAGAGGGCTGTAATTGTTGTTGATGGATGCGCTGGAGCTGTTTGGTTGTTGTGGTATCCTTGGTATGAACCGGTGTGGATGGTTTCTTTTTGGAGGAGTGCCTTGAATGCGTGGCCTTGCACTGTAGAGGTACCCGAATAGGCGATGCGGCACTGAATTTGTGTTCTTCTTGTTTCTGCTGAGTAGAAGGATAATCTGCAGAGGTTGTGGATGTCTCTACGATCTGATGTTTACCTTTAGTGGCAATTGCGAATAGGGAAAATTTCCCAGTGTGGGAGATTATCTTCCTTCCCTGCTTGGTTGGGGTAGGTGAAACTGTCTCTGATATCCGATAGAGTTGTCCTCCCAAAGTGACAATGACACTGCGAGGTCGGGATTCATACACAACATGACGCTTCCACATATATGGCTGTCCTAAGAGAACATCACATACTTCGAGTGGGGCCACATCACATAATACCTCATCTTTGAAGGGCTTGATGCCATATGGTAGGCGACATTAGTGATTGACGCGGATCCTTCCTCCTTGGCTTAGCCATCCAATGGTGTATGGTTGTGGATGTGGTGTTATTGGTAGATCCAATCTCTTGATGACTTCTTCTGAGATCAGTTTCTTCTGGCTGTCGCTGTCCACAATAAAGTGTAGGGGAATTCCCTTCACCCACATCTGTGAGTGGAAAAGGCGCTCCTCTGCCTCCGATTCTTCAGGCTCCTCTGGTTGAATCTGTGTGGTGGCAACAACGGCACTGGGTTCTGCATCAATGATTTGCTTCCCTTTTTGCGCAGCTGTGAAATTAGGTTCTGAGTCAGAATCGGAACTGGGATCTGATTCTAAAGCTTTGTTCTCAGCCACCAATGACTGTTTTGAGCGACAATCATAAGTGTTGTGCCAGGGGATTTTTTGGAACTCGCACCACTTCCCGGTGTCCTTCTTTGTCTTTTCTTTACCCTTCTTCACCTGTGGTTTGGACTGGTTGTCCTTTTCCTGCCCCGTGCTCTGTGAGCCAGAGTTTCCCTTGCCCTGCTTCTGCGCAGGTCCGAAGTCACGCTTGTTCTTTTGCTGAAATTTCTGCTCAATTTTGACAGCATATCGATAGGCGGATCCGAGTGAAGAGATTTCCAGGAAATCCATCTCTGTTCGGATGTACCGGTGTAGGCCACTGTGATATTTCAGTACTAGGTGCCGCTCAGAGTCCTTGATACCGAGCTTTGTGCGCAGGGTATGAAATTTGTTGGTGTACTCCGACACCGTTTGGTCCCTCTCTTGATGCAGAATGGTCCATTTTGTGTACTGGTCATCATAGTTTCCAACAGGGTAATATTGTTCCTTGACGGCATCTATAAAAGAGGCCCAAGTGGGATTGGAATATTCAAACAATCCAGACTCATCTGATGAGTTTTGCTCACAATAAGTTTCCCACCAATTTTTGACATGGGGGACGGCCTTAAGGAGCGCAAAGATGATCTTTTCCCTGTCGGAAAAATTGTGAACAGAGAAATACCCTTCTAGTAGATTCAACCATTTATCTAGGGCATCGGCATCGATTTGGCCTTCAAATAAAGGGATATCAAAATTAACTTGTACCTTGAAGGGAGTTGTATCTCCAAAATGGCTGCTCGTTGAGGGTGCATTTGCCACTGTTGGCATGCGTTGAAGGATATGGGCGAAATTATCCATCATCTCGTTCCTCTGTCGCGCGAAGGCTTCCTCGAGCAACAACTTGATAGGATCTACTGCTCCGTCGTCTCTCTTTTCATCCGCCATGGGAGGCCGTTTGGGGCGGTGAGAGTGGTCTTCCCCAAGTGAAACTAGTTCGAGACCCAACTCTCTGTATCCTGACCTCGTCGAGGACATGCACCGAGAAACAATCAAAGAGCAAACCGCTCTGATACCACTGATCCGGATTTATGTGGGAACGAAACAAAAGATAGCATATACAGAATCATATACAGATATATATTGCAAATAACACAGTGATACAGTAAACACATATTCTATTAAATAGCGGAAATAGAACAGACTGTAAAATACAATAGCTAGAATGGTGGTACCTATCTCTGAGAAGAGATGTGGCCGCTATGCTCATTCGTGCCAAGATGAATACAAAGAGAGGCCGAAGGGGCCTATTTATCATAAGCATGAGGGAAAGAATCCCAAACATCCAAAAACCTAACCCTAGGAGATGAAGCACCAAAAGTCATGTGGGCCCCGTTTGGGTAAGTTAGTACATCAACTTCCCGGGGTCGTAACTTTTGCATACGATCTCCGTTTGGGGCGCTCGGTAGCTTGTTGGAAAGGTCTATCCGAGATTTACAACTTTCGACTGGGCCCAAATGCATGCTGTTGGCAACCATTTGGTCCCCCAAATCACCAAAAAATGTCGTTTAGGGCCTCAAAATGGCTCCGGAAGTTCAGGACCCAAAAAACTGCTAAAAATAGTAATCTACCAAAATTGCCAGAAGACTGTTTTGAGCCAGTTGGAAGAGGTGGGCCGCCACCGATATCCACCTCGATCATCGTATATACAAGAAATGACAATTCAAATACTTATCTTTGTTTGGTTGTTGGGTGGACTCCCTCTCAATCTTTGCTTCCTTACAGGAACTACTAGAGTGTGCTCCCTCTTGATCTTTGCTTCCTGGATTATCTGTCCTTGAACTTATATCTATCCTGGACCACTGTGCATGCTTAAGTGTGCACTAGTGTCATCATTGTGTCATCCTCAAGATCTCATACATAATCATACATTCATTAGTATAATCTCAATACTATCAAAACATTATGATTCTAAATAATCTTAAACATGTATGGTCATGGTCATTTCACACAGGTAATTTATCACAAGCATTAGTATTTCAAGGTTTCAGAAAGGACTTCTTTTACTCATGCATATTCTTATTTGACCATAGGATTCTTCTGGTTTGTCATATCATCAATCAAAGTAAGAAGCATAATCTGCATAAACCCATGATTACTCAAACTTATAACTTCATGAATAATCATTATCAATCATACAAAAGGTATACTTATATGAGACCCTAACACAAGGTAGGATTCTAACTTGATATAGGAAAAACATACCTAGATTATCATGTTTGCGAGTTATGTCTAACATACCCAAACAATGTCTTCTTTGTTCTCTTCAATGATTTAGAGACCTTGTGCTAGTAACCTGCATATCTCATAAGTTAAGCATTGTAGAACCGAATTATACATACCTCATAAGTAGAGCTTCTATGTGATCAATGGCTATGGATGAGTCTTTTTCTTCATGTCACCATGGTCACATGTTCTCGATCTAGAACTTGATTTGTCTTTCTTGACGTACCTTTCATGTTAGCGGACAACATCATCCTCATACAACACCACAGTGCATTAGTACAATCATAAGTGTCATAAACCTAATCAATGACTATCTACATGCATTCATACTTTTACTAAGGTGATAAGACAACTCTAAAATTAATCAATATTGTACTAAACTCAATAATATGAAGTCAAACTTAATCATGAACAGATTTCAAAACATACCTCTATCTCCTCAAGTCATACATGTCGAGATTGCTTGTAGTATTCTTATGTAATGCCTTAGACTCATCTCTCTCTGGAACTGGAATCTCTTCACTTATGTAGGTGTCCAATTCATTCTCTTTTAGGATTAACCCAATCCACTTTGATTCGTTGAAACTGGATCTCGAGCTGGCTAGGGTTTGATAGAGAAACCCTAAAAATACAAACTTGGAATTTCAACCTTCTGTCTGGACAGGGAGATGAAATTGAATGAGGAAAGCAAGCTGGTGTGCTTAGATTTTGAAAACTCCAAAAATTGACCCTCCAAAAATGATCTACGAATTTTGGATCTGCAACTTCTGTCAAAATCTAGTTTTCTGGTTTTCTGGTTTTTCTAGTCCAAAAACCAAACTAGGGTTTGATAGATCATGGGGTTCTACCCAATCAAAAACTTCGATCTTGGTCTCTAAATTTAGATTTTGCTGAGGAGAGAAATCCTGTGCTGAGAGCACTCCAAAATTCCACTTTTGTCAAAACCCCTAATTTCCCGCAGTAGTGACAAACCAAAAATGAAAGTGCTCAAAATCTAATTCGGTTTTGATAGAAATATATGCCATATTGTTTTTGATGTATCTCTGAAATTTCAGATCCTCAGGGTCTGAAACTTTGGCCTGTGGTAGATTGACCTGTCATATTTCCAACCCCATAGATATGAGCTTCAATGGATTCTCCATGAGAGAGATATTTCAAGTGTCACAACATGACCTGTTTATGGGATGAAACAGCATAGAGAACTTGTACGAAGTGCCACGTGTCACTGTTTCAACTTTGGCCATTGAAAATCGGACCTTTGAAACTAAATTCCGTTCCCTAACTTCCACTTTTGACATAATTGCATTTGGAGATTCATAGCCCAAGATATGACCTTTGTGCCTAGGTCACCTATTTAAGGATGCATTGTGGAAGAGGCAGAAACCCTAACTTGTACGGATAATATCTCGCAAAGTACAGCGAATATGAGGCTGAAAGTTTTACACAGGGTACATCCATGTCTGATATTTGGCCTATAAAAATTTTAGATCCTAAACCTTTGCCGAAACAAATTTATAGAGAACGTTCTACGATGACTAGTTTTTACTAAACCAAGCCCTAGCTTCCAATTTGTCGCAAGTGCAACAAGTGTCGTAAATTCCATACAATACCTTCCTTTAGGCTAGCTTTGATACCATGTTAGATTTTCATCATTTAAGTCAATATGTTCTAGAGAGAACAACATGTACAGCATATCAAACACAAGAGACAAGAGATATTATTCCCAAGCTTCCTTCACCAACCATGGTTAACACTCGAGCACACATCCATGGTGCTCACAAACGGATTATGGTACCCATATCCACCCTCAAAGTTCAAGGATACACTCAATAGACATTGTGTTGTGCTTCCTAGTGACATTCTTAGACCTAGATGCTTGGAAGCTTCTTTTAGGGACTAAGGCCTAGGTTTCTACCCCCTACCATGTCTATGCTTCCATTACCCAATCCTAAATTACTAAAAACCTTCTTATAGAGCCCATATCCCTTCTTAGAGGCCATAGATCTCATAGAAAGGTATTGTTTGGTGCGTTAAGGCCTTGTCCATGTCCCTTGACCCCTAGAAGTCACCTTTAGGGAATAACGCTCATGTTTCATCCACTAGCTAGGGTCAAGGAACCATAACCTATACCAAGAGCTCAAAACCTCCCTTTGGTTTCCATATCCCAACTTAAAGGTAGATGATACTCTCAAGAAACAATTGGTGGTGGTCTAAGGCATTATTATTTGAGTAGGATTCCTAAAAGCATAATTTAAGTCATAAGGGTTGGATTTAATCTCTTAACAATGTTCATGGTGCCACAACCCATCCTTGGTGCTAAAAACCTTCGAATCATTCATGTATTTCCACTTAAAGACAAAGATTCCATAAATAACTCATGTGTGGTGGTTTTGAGGCCTTATTGATGGATTTCGAGCCCTAGGATATACTTTTTGAGACTGATGATTAAGCTTCATTGCCTAACCTTGCTCCAAACCTTGAGATCATTACCTAGTTCACAAAAAAAACTAATGGTGCTAATATCTTAACTCAAAGGTGAAGAATTCTCTTGGGAGGTCATGTGTGTAGGTTCATGGAATTGTTTTTGGCTCTAGATGTGCAAAATTATCCTTTAGGGACTAATGCCTAGGTTTCCTCCCATCACCTTCTTGAGGGCCCGTGACTCATACCTTGTGCTCAGAAAATCATAATGGTGCCAATATCCCCTTGGGAGGTCATATTTTAGGTTTGAGTAATTGATATTGAGCCTAGATTTCTATCATCTTCATCAAGGCATAAGGCCTGAATTTTCTCCCTCAACATGTCTATGACCCTCAGACCTATATCTAGTGATCATACGTTCCTAATATCATTAGTATCACTACTCATAACGACGGATATGCTTGAGAGTTCGTGTGTAGTGGACTAAGGTGTTGTTCTTTAACTTCGATTATTACATTCTTATTTTAGGGATTAAAGCCAAGGTTTTGTCCCTAAACCATGTATAGCGGCTAAACACCAATACCTATAATCCAAGACATTAGAATGGACACACCCATAGTCATACTTGGAATCAAGGCTAACCTTGAGATATCCTATGTCATGGATTTAGGTGTTATTCAGGGAAACATACGACTAGATCTCCTAACACTTGTGGTTAAGGAGAGAGGGGGTGAGGGAGAGAGGAGGGATTGAGAAGAGTGGAAGAGAGAGGGTGGATTGGGTGGATAGGAAGAGAGAGGGGAGGTGGGATTATAGAGAGGGAGGGGAGGTTTAGGGAGAAGAAGAAAACATATTTAGGGTAGAAAACAACGCATGCATGTAGGTGCACGTGCATGCTAGTATGAGTGTGTAGTAGTACACATGCATGCAGTTGCACATATGCACTATTTATGTCCATGCGTGTTTAAATTATTATTTGTTTGTGCCCTTGTAGGTTTGGTACTAAGTTTGGATTCTCAAAACTTTAGGCTTGGACTCAGTTATAGAAAAACACACAAATTTTTGTAACTTCATGTTGTCAACCCTTTGTTCCACATATGCTCCACTTATGCACTACCGATGAAACTGAACACACTTTTCGAGCTCTGTGTACAGATTCTAACTATATATTTTTTGAATAAATCCATTATTGTTTTTTTTTTAATTCATTTTAATTGCACTCGTGTCAAATTTGTATAAAACATAGGTCATTTATTTTGGCTATAAATTTTGAGGGGCTTACCTATTTCAGAAATGGAAAAGAACCTTCACAAGAATACAAGAATACCTAAAAACTAAAAAAAAGTTGATTTATTATGTTAAGACCATGATAGGGTGGACCAATGCTAAACCATGTCATTTTATGGATTCACCGACTTGCTTAATTTTGAAAAATTATAAAATTAACTTTTAAATTTTTTGAAAAACAGCCTTACACAAGATCCACCTGTTTCCTATGCCTCTACATATTTTTTCCCACATAATTTGACAACTTACATAACAAACCGATGGACCAATGCAAACATATGCATTATGATTTAGAGAAAAAATAACATACCAATCTTATAATAATGACATTTTGGGGTGGTTATACCTATTTTCCATAAATAAAAGTTATATATTCTCGAAGGTGATCCAATTTTCTAAGTTTCATCTTTTTAAACCTAATTCTAAAAAGTTTTGTAGGTACCTCTAGTAATTCATTTTAATAATCAGATTTTTGTTTTTTCAGCATTCCATTGCAACTAACACGTCAAAAGTGGGTATCATTACCTTGCATCACTCCAAAGAATAATATATTAAGAAATGTAAAATTTTGCTCAAATTTTTTCACTCTAAAATAACTCAAGTACACCTTAAGGATTTTTATAAAATTATAATTAAATCTAAAATGGCTTAACTGCACATAGAGAGTTTTTTATTAAAATAGAAATTGAATTAGATACTTAGATCTTGAAATATTTTATCTTTTTTTATCCTTATTAAATATAGTTTTCTTAGTCCTTGTTAAATCTTGAATTAAACTAAATCTTCGAGAGATTTGTTAATACTCATGACACTGAATATAATATTTTTTTTAATTAGTTATCTTTTCTAAAGTGGTAAAATATATTATAACTAGCAATTGTCCCAAAAGGTGCAATGGAACATCGAAAGGAAAATAAAAACAAAAAGTAAAATAGTTATAATGAAGTGAAAAAAAGAACAATAAAATAAATTTCATAAAGAGGTCCCTCATCATCATCGATGTATGTAATTCTGTGCTCATTTCATTGAACTAGCTTATGATTTTACTATTATTTTATGTTCGCACCATTTTGATGAATACCTACATTAATGTTCTAACCCTTAAGCATATTTATAGATATGGACATGTTCTCTATCAACAACTCTTTACTCACCATTATGTGAAATATATTAATCTCAATTTAATATTTAAAAATTATATCCTTTCAATAAGTCAATTATAACAACCTCTTATCCTACTAGTTATTCATATGGACTCTTCTTACTTGTGTTTTTACTTCCAGCAAGTATTGTCCATTTAGCAGATTATATGCTCGCATCTCGTATGTTCTCATTATATCAAATGAATATTCTTCTTACTTGTGTTTTTACTTCCAACAGGTATTGTCCATTTAGCAGATTATATGCTCACATCTCGTATGTTTTCATTATATCAAATGAATATCCAATTAAGAGAATCACAATGTATTTTATATACCATTGAATATTATCCTTATTCATAGCATTACAATTTAAATGATTATGAGTTATAGCCAACTCTTCTCCTTTACATAGCTTATCTATGTATTTGAAATAACTTAAGAATATCCAATTAAGAGAATCACAATGTATTTTATATACCATTGAATATTATCCTTATTCATAGTATTACAATTTAAATGGTTATGAGTTATAACCAACTCTTGTCCTTTACATAGCTTATCTATGTATTTGAAATAACTTAAAACTTTCTTTATTATCCATAGTACATGGCGTCTAGTCATCATGGAAATTTTTGACCCAACATTAAACATAGTGTGTTAATATTTTAACAATATTCTCAATGTTAATATGACCACACCTTCCATGGTTTAATGGGTTTGCTTCAAGGAGATTTACTTAACTATGAGCTAACTCCTCTTTTTAACTTGTGTACAAGTGTTATTATTATGGCATCGACCTCTAATCTCACTCACAACTTCACTTCGTAAAGCTTGAACGGTGAATTGCCCATCGTGGAGCTTATGTATGCGTTGTTCCTTCAATGGTTGAAAATACCATTACACTGTACATGGTGCGTGGTATTCTTTTGGTAGTTCAAGGTTTTGATTGCGATATTAAATAGCTAGTACGAACTCATCGAAGAATTACAATGAAGGATTTACCCTTCCAAAAGAATTTTCTCAATTTTCATTGTTATTGTTGGTTTGAGAAAGAAGAGAGGGTTTTGCTCTACAACTCAGAGGGTTGAGAGCAAGTCATGAAACCCTCGAGCCTCCCTTTGCTCAAAACAAATTTATTCTGTCGAGTCCCATTATGGGAGATGTTAAACAATGTGAGAGTATTTATTTTGATCTCGGTTTGCATTGAGTTCTCCTCGCAGTGTTGGAGCTCAACAACTTTCAACGTAACGTAACACTTGACTGTAGCTTTTGTTCATTAATATTTCAGTTCCTTCTTATTTCACAAAAAATTATTAACGCCTTCAATAATCATTTTGTTGTAGGTGTTATACATTTGAATCATGGGAAGATTGACAGAGCCGAGGATACTCAAGGGATTGGGCCATGGTAATCCTCCCTCCCTCAGACTGTTAAAAAATGGAGGTCGAACCAAATATTACATTGAATTTTATTCTTAATCTATGCTCTGCGTGAGCTCAGGCTTTCATGCCTTTGTAAAATTTAAGGTTTATCATGAATAAAATTATCTAGGGACTGCATATCGCTTTCTCATTGTCTCTTTGTTATCATAATCTTCTGTTCTGTTTAATGTCTGCATCATATTACTTGTGTTACCATTACAGATCCCTCGTGCTCTTTGTATCTAATTTATATGATGTTTTACCATTATAAATCCCTCGTGCTCTTCTTATCTCATTTAAAATGATTTTTAAGACTCTTGCAAATGCTTCTTGTTTGTTATTTGTGTTAAGGGTTTTAACCCTATTTTAATGTTATATAAACACGACTGAGTAATTTCCTTTTCTCGTATAAGTTGTTATTAAAAACTCTGATTAAGGGTTTAACCCTTCATTAGCTTACTGTTAGAACGCGTAGATCAAATCATTTTCTCTTGTAAATGCATATACTATGAGTCGTATGATTGAATTTCTTACTATAAGTTAATGTACTTCTGTACATTTCATCATAGTAGCATAATTCGGTCGTATTGGCATTTCCCGTACGGAAATTCGGAGCAATTCGAATTAGTCGAATATTCAGTATAGATATGATACAAATATAGATTCTTACTAATGTAAAAGTAAATTTTAAAAAGCCAAATTTTAATTATTTAATAACTATAAAGTATAAATAACATTCAATTTATTACTTTCTTATAAAAATGAATGGTTTTTAAGGTACATTTACGCTAATTTGGTTTATATATTTGATTAAAAGTATTATATATAAGAAATCTACTTCCGTATTTTATTCGTATTGGATTTTTTTTATTACGTATTTTCTCCGTATCGAATCGTACTCGTATCCGTATTCGTACTCGAATTATGCTACTATGCATTTCATATCTCTGTATTTTATTGTTTGATATATATATATATATATATATATTGGTTTTTTTATCATAGAATTCTTTTAAGAGTCTGGTCCTCCTACTCAAGAAAATATTTAGTTTATTTCGTGACTCTTATAAAAGACATTGGTTAAACTTTTATATGCGCAATGATATTGATATCGTGACCCCTCTGGCTCTGTAGACTTTGTTTCCATTATTTCCATTCATGATTATATATTTTTATGTGTTCTTCTGCTAATGAGAAAGGCTCGCTATCTTGTAGCGGCTCGTTGTATTTATGTGTAGCTCATTTCCCTTTTAAGCACAGGTTGATAGTTAAAAGAGTCGACCTCAGGTTCTATGTGACATGTATTTGTTTGTTTGTATTATGGCTCTGTCTACAATACGTTGCTTGTTTTATTACTGATTCTAATCATACTCATAATTAATACGATATATCTTTTATTAATGCCTTGTATTAAAATAAAAGTGTCTTTGTTTACAGTGTCCCTAATATACTTTAAACTATTCACCTATATAAAGGGTGTTGTTATCCTTATTTATGGAATTGTTATTATAATATATATTATATGTATTTGATTATACTTTGTTCCCATCGTGAATATAAGTGCAGTAACCCTGCGAAGGGTTTACACTGCCTATCGCCATTGGGGGTTTAAGGGTTTAACTCTAGGAGCTTTCTCCATTATATTTATATGTAATAATATTTTATTCTTCTATAAAATCCTGAGATTAGATTTTTTCTCTGTATAACTTATAAAATCATTCTCCTCTAATTTAGTGAGGCAAAACAGTTGTAAAAAATTGTTAATAAAAATATAAGTAGCATATTCAGACAAATAATAAAGCTGGATAAATTGACCAAATGCATTCTAGATTTTTAATACTCATTGATTGTAAAAATCCATTAAGAACATAGCTACCTGTTCATTCATTGCTAAGGATCTCTTAGCATTTTTAGACATTTCTATGCAATTGATAAAACTGTAAATTCATATAAACCTGCTTATAAATTCATGAAAAGTAACAACAGAAAACTGTAGTAAATTTTGGACAATTCTCCACTAAAATAATTATCAAAATAAATTAGAAAATACAAATCTTTTCCTAAACCCTTGGCTCACCCAGCAATATATTAAATATTGCAGAAATAAATAAACATAAACATAATTATTTCAAAACAACTTATCTGAAAACCTTTGCTTGTGCCAACTTGCTATAGAAATACCATGTTCCTCCCTGCTAAATATTACTACTACTGTTCATAAAATTTCAACTTGATCATATAATCACCCCCAAGCCAGACCAAGCTCACTAAGAAACTAGAACCTAGGGTTGTTTTTATGTGTGTACTCTTCTTTAATGTAGACTTGTCAATAGGATCTCTTTACTCAGTTCTCTAGTTTCTGAAATATAATTCATCTTTTTGTTTAAGGGCTGCACACTCCAATACCTCTTCTTGGAACGAGCCTCATTGGGTTCAATAGGAAACCAGGTTGGACCTATACTATGGAAATGGGAAGACCTTCCTCTACAGTCTCCCTTATCTATAGTTCGTTTTTCCTCTTCTTAATTCATTTTTAGGAATGGCTTTTCTCTCCATTTTGGCTTCAAGAAAATGTTACAAGCTCAGAAAATTCTCAAGAGAAAAATAAATAAAGAGATGCCTCCCCCTTTGATTATTTTCCCTTTTATCATTTTTTGCTTTCAAGAAAGAGTAGTTAGGGTTTATTTTATTTTCCTCACAATTCTTGAAAATCAAAATTAGCATTTATCTCATCTTATTGATCTTTTATCTTTTTAAATTTTAATTACTCTCTAGTTCTAATTCCCTAGTGAGCTTGGTCCCTCATTTAACAAGTAGTCCCATAGTAAGTAGGTAGAATATTCAAGAAATAATAAACCACTTTAATCTCATAAAGTGTTATTTTTCCATGATGCCTCGCATCATTCATAGGTCCAAGTCTCAAAACATATTTACATGCATAGTTATTATTTATTTACATAGGGATAAAACTCTTAGGATGTTACATCCCACCCCCCTTAAATCAACATCGTCCCAGTGTTATTATATGCAAACATAAAAGGATAGGATTCTCTCATAGAATCTTCATTTTCCCAAGTAGCTTCATCACGTCCATAGTGCTTCCATTGCACTTTCATTTGGGTGATAGTTATATTCCTAAGTCGAGTGTCCCTCCGGTCCATTGTACATTGTGGTTCTCGCTGGAAATCCCCATCGGGTTCTACCTACAATATGTTGCAATCAATAACATGTTTAGGATCATATACGTCTTTATTTCAAAGAGAAACATGAAACACATTGTGGACTTTAATGTGGGTTGGTAATTCCAACTGATAAGCCACTGGGCCTATCCTTGCCAAAATTTCAAATGGTCCATAATACTTTGGGGCGAGTTTACTGCACTTCCCCAATGTGAGAGTGCTTCTCTTTGCTTTGACTTTCACGTATACATGATATCCCACTTGATACTCTTTTTCTATTTGAAACCTATCGGCATAACTCTTTTTTTTATCTTAGGCTTCTTTCAAGTTATGTTTGACTTTATCCACTAGTTTCTCCAAATCTTTAAATAGATATGGTCCTAGCATAAATCTGTCTACTGGGTCATCCCATGTGATTGGTGTTTTGCATTTTATGCCATATAAGACCTCAAAAGGTGACATCTTTGTGGAATTTTGATATCCATTATTGTAGGCAAACTCTGCCAAATGTAGGTAGTCTTCCCATTGTGAGGGATTTTGCATAACATACATCCTCAACATATCTTCAAGGATCTGATTAGTACATTTTGTTTGACCATCAGTTTGCGGATGTTAAGATGTACTAAAATTCAATTGAGTATTCAAACAAGAAAACAAATTTCTCCAAAAATTACGTGTAAATTTGGAATCCTTGTCAGATATGATTGCTTTTGGAATTCCATGCAAATCTCCCACAATAAGAATTCATCAATATTAACATCCTTGTAAGTTGATTTTATTGGAATGAAATGTGTAGATTTTAATAGTTTGTCCACGACTACCATTATAGAATCATTTTTCATTTTACTTTTAGGTAGACTGGTAATAAACTCCATACCGATCACCTCCCATTTCCACTCAGGTATAGGTAGAGGCTGAAGTAAACCAGCTAGATGTTGGTGCTCAGTTTTGATTTATTGACATTCTAAGAACCTTGCTATGAAATCTGCTACTTCTACCATCATTTTAGGCCAGAAATAATGCTTTCAATTCCTTTATCATTTTCTGATAACCAGGGTGTCCAGAATAAGGTTGTTTATGAAATTCTGTCATAATTTGGTGTCTGAAAATTGTTGTTTCAAGTATGTACAACCTTTCTTTTGACCAAAGGAGACCCTTTTCATCAATGTTATAATTTGTTGTTGTTGTCCTAAGTCATCTTTCTGCAATTTTTCTTTTATTTTTGCATAAAACATGTCATTTTTCAAGGCTGTTCTGATTTCCTCCAAGTTTTCTTTTGTTTTTCTCAAGGAAATTTCATAAAGTAGATGAAGATGCCTACTCAAGGCATCTGCTACTTTGTTTTCATTACCCTTAATATGATTTACCTCAAAGTCATATTCACTAATAAAGGCCAACCAACGTGCTTGCCTAGCATTCACGTTAGGCTATTTAAAAATGTATTTTAGGCCCATATTATCAGTTTTTAGAAAAACATTCTTCGCCATGAGATAATGCCTCCACATTCTCAAGGCATGTATGATCCCGTCTAGTTCAAGGTCATGTGTGGCATAGTTTCGATCACATTCTTTTATTTTCCATGATTCATAAGAAATCACATGATCATCTTGAAGAAATACACCTCCAAAGCCTTCTTCGCATGCATATATGCATGCTACAAAGTCCTTATCCGGATCTGTAATTTTTAATATTGGTGCTTTTGTTAACAATTCTTTAAGCTTTTGGAATCTTGCTTCACATTTATCACTCCAGATAAATTTGGCTTCTTTCTTTTGTAAAGAAGTGATAGGATATGTTGTTTTAGAAAAAACTTCTATGAATTTTCTGTAATAACCTGCTAGTCCCATAAATAACCGCACATCAGAAACATTTTGCAGAGTAGTCCAATCCATGATTGCCTTAATTTTCTCTATATCTAGAGCTATGCCTTCTTCAGAAATAATGTGTTAAAAATATTGGATTTCCTTTTTGAAAAAGTCACACTTAGAAAACTTAGCATACAACTTATGTTCCCGTAGTGTTTGCAACACTATTCTTAAATGATCCTCATGTTCTTGTTCACTTTTTGAATAAATCAGGATATCATCAATGAACACAAGAACAAATTTATCTAAATATTGATTGAAAATACTGTTCATCATGCACATAAATGTTACAGGTGCATTTTTTAATCCAAAAGGAATCACAAAAAATTCATAATGACCATATATGGTTCTAAAGGAAGTCTTACAAATGTCTTCTTCTCTAATCCTCACCGATGATATCCAGATCTTAAGTGAGTTTTGGAGAAGAACTTGACTCCTCCGACTTGATCAAACAAGTCATAAATTCTGGGCAATGGATATTTATTATTAACAGTCAATTTATTAAGTTGGTGGTAATCAATGCACATCTGCATAGTTCCATATTTATTTTTCACAAAAAGAATAGGTGCTACCTAGGGTGATACACTTGGCCTAATGTACTCTTTTTCAAGCAAATCTTGTAATTGAATTTTAAGTTCTACCAATTATGGGGTAATCATTCGATATGGTTCCTTTGAGACATGAATTTATCCTAGAACTAAGTTTATAAATAAATCTAAATCTCTTTTAGGTGGCATCCCGAGTATTATATCCAAAATTGGCACTTCTCCGTCTGTGACGACACTTACATCTTTTGGTCACACGATGACACTTCATGACATTACTATGAGTCACACAAAAGGACATTTGTGGTGGAAGAGCCATATTTGGGACTTTAGAATGATGGAATTACCTAATTCATAGCCCATTTGATATATAGGAACCTTGGAAACAATTTTGGAGACCAAAAATTCTCCAAAAAATGGTCCCCCAGAAAAGGTTGTTTTTGACCATTTTCCACAAAAACTCAGGTGGAAGGCTCTTCACTCGCGGGTTTTCCAAAAAACCGTAGGTTGCACATGGAAAATTCACAGGCCATGCACTAGTTTTCCATTTCAAAGTCGCGGGTACCTCATAAATACTTATATATATATATAATCGTGAAAAATGGTTGGTTCGGGTGGTTTTGGAACCATCCCCTTCCGGTTGTAACTACTTCCTCTTCGACCCTATCTTATTCACTCGTTATATAAGAGAGGGAGAGGGGAGATAAAAAGGATCAAGACCATTGTAATATTATGCTGGAGGAATTGGGAATCCTATCCCCCTCACTTATGCCCTGGTTGCATATAAACCCTAGCACATCTCATCAGAGGTTGGGATCCTTGGAGAAGAGGAGGAGGATACCTTGAATCTTGGTTTCATGAAGTGCCATGCTTGAAGGAAGGTAGTTTGATGTACTTTATTCATTCATTACTAAATATCAAACATTATTCCTTTCCCAACTATGATTTGTTCATGTATGTTGTAGATCTGATTACAATTTGATGTTTTATTCTCTTATGAATATCAATCTTTTATTTGTATTCAAATTGGTTTGAGGAAGGTTTTGTTGAATGTTTTTGTAGGTTGTTGCATTGGAGAGAAAGAGTTGAAGCTTGGATCAACCCTATGAATAAGGTACATATTCTCCTAAACCCTAATCTCTTCGCTTAATAATTGTACTTGCAGAACCATTTATGTATATCTTTTACACCATTACGTTGGTAGTCTCACCCCTGCTATAGGAAGTTTTCCCTAACAACAGAACTGGTGAATCTGCCGAGGAGAATCCTATCTACTTTGGGGTATCTAACGCCATATTTTTATAGCATATTTGAAGTTCTGAGTTTAATTTCATGTTAGTACCAATCATTAAGCTTTGTTAGACCCTTCCTTTCCCAGTTTTGAGTTGGATTTTACAAATTTTTTGGACTTTCTGCATACCCGCAAGTTCTGGTACTTACAGTCGTGGGTCTAAGACGAATTCGTAGGTGTAAGCCTTTCCACCTGTGGTTCCCTTGCACTTGTACCCTTTTACACTAGCAGGTACCTTCTGTACTTGAGTTTTTCAATTTTGGAGCTTTTTGGGGGTTTTGATTGCAATTTTTGGAGTCCTTATTGATCCTAGGTTTGTGTAGGACCCCTTGGAAATGGTGTCTTGTCTCTTGAATGATATTAATTTGATTTTTGGGATATTTTTGAATAAATTTGGGCTTCTTTGGAAGAATTTGGGGCTTGTTGACCCAAGTTGGGGGTTTAGAAACTAGTTAGGTGTTTTTTACCCTAATTTGAGTCTAAGTGGATCTACTTGTTTCAATTTGAATGGATTTGGAACCTCAGTCTATTTGACCCTATTTGTATCTATTTGAGTGAATTTTCTCTTTAGATTGGTTTCTTGTCCTTTCTTGTGCTTTTGGTCTTTCTTTTGAAGTGAAAGCTCAAGTGTCTTTTATGTGGTTTAGGACCCTAATTGCATTGTTTATGTGCAAACCTATCTTTACAAAACCATATTTCTTAGTAGGTCCTTTGCTTTTATTGGGTATAAAATTCCTTTGTGTATGCTTTCCCCAATTTTGGCATGCTTACATGATAAGAATCTTAGGGTTTATGGCAGCTTTCACTGTTTAATAAGGAGATGTGAAAGCTTTTGCATTTGCTTTTGTAGTGCATTACTTTGAGTTTCGGTTTTGTTCTTATATTGAAAAAAGTATAAAATTTGGTTCATTTTATGAGTTAGTGTTGGCAGAATACTTTGCAAGTGGCTTAAAGGATTAGGAGTGCTTTGCATCAAAAAATAAGAAATTTTCTTTTGCATAGCTAATTGTTTGAGTAGTTACATGCTTAGGTTTTAAGTTTCATATTTTGCACATTAGACTTTAAATTTCTACCTTTTGCATTCAAAAAGACCAAAAATTGCATTACATACAAAAAATATGCATATGCATTCCAAATTATATCTTTAGGACTTGCATTGGAAAGAAATTGAGAGTGAGAGAGTACATATTTGCGGTGATTAAGTGCTTCATGTTTCAGTTAAAGAATATATTTCTTTAGTTGCACTTGTTTTACTTCTTCTTAAAGTTTTGAAAGTACATTTTAAAGCAATAAATCGGTAGCTTGGATAGGATATTAGGTTTTCTTCTAGTTTAGAAACACACCTAATAGCTAAAGTAGGATTGTGGAGGTAGGTAGTTGTGAGTTAAATCCTCCACGATCACTCAGACTTGTCAAAACATAGGTTTCATTCATCTAGGGAGAAAATACACCTTTGTAGAAGGTGAACTGGGAAGCTCCACTAACACCGGAGTCAAGCACAAGGTCGTGAGAGATTGAGTATAGGAGATACCCCTCCGATATTCAATTGAGCATCTACCAGGATCAGAGTGCGTACAGGGACTTATTAGTTGCTTTTGGTGCTTTTTAGTTTTGGGCTTTGTTACCCTGCCCATGCGCATTGATTCGACCTGCGACTATCCCCCCAGACCCTCTCTACAAATTTGGTAGCCTTAGTATCCAGACTCTAGGATTCATACATAGGTGATGGTGGAAGGCTATTTCCACTATACCTAGGACAGACATGGGAGGAAACCTCGTGCAACTCTTTGGGAAGTCAGTTGGTGATTCAAACGCTTGAACCCAAGGTGATTGTATTGTGGACCCCAAGTAGTTGTCCTTCATTCCTTCATTGGTCTGTTATTGCCCCTTATCATCCCATACTTTCCTTTGGAAGGAACCTGTTTGCTTGTTTGACATCCTTCAGGAAATTTTAGTGTGTGTTGTTTGATTTTTCTTTTTGTAGATTTTCTTCTTAGTGTCTTCTGTGAGCCATCATGGCTGATCAACCTTCGCGTAGATATAGAAGGATTCAAGGATGATATATTGAACAGAGAGAAGTCCCTGCACTGATACGAATACTGTATTATCCTGCTCCACCCCGTCAGGGGGAAGAAGAGGAAGTCCAGCAACCTCAAACAGAAAAACTAGTAGAAGAAAAAAATTCTAGGTTAGGTGATTCTGAAAGACCTTCTGACGAAGGACACTTTAGAGATACTATGGAGAAATTGCATAACTATCCTAGATTCCATTATCCTCATCTTGAAGAGAATTTAACTCCCATTGAAATTGAGGACCTCTCAAATCCATCTGGACTTTTGAACCCGCCACAAAGTCCTAGTTTTGCTCAGTTACCTGGTATGAACGTTCCTAATCCATTGTCTAGGAAGTTCAATATGGAAAACAGAGAACAAGAATTTACTGTAGGGAACATGTCTACTCTAGTTAGCACTTTCCCTATAGTAGGATTCACTTTTAACATGGGATCTACAATAGGATCACGTTGGTTTCCCCCAACCTCGAAGGTACTTTCACTACTTACTGATACTAGTTCACCAACTCAAGTGAATTCGAACCCTTTCTCTTTTGGATTCCCTCTTTTAGGTTGTCAACCTATGACTACCACTATTCCTCCTATTTCAAATTTTACCATTTCTTCAGGCAGTGGCCCATCTATCCCTTTCCATACTATCCCACCCTTCAATGGACAAATGTTTATTTCTAACTCACCCTTCACTGGATTTGTTTCTAATTCCACTACACCCCAGTGAAGCTTACCTTTCTAATTTGTTGGAGGTGTGAGTTCTAGTCATCCCTTTGGATTCAATGTGTCACAAAGTAATCCTATTGTACTAGGGGGCACCAACACTGGATGTTCATGCGGGAAACCTGCTACCCAAGGAAGTATCCCTTTGTATGGGGTGGGAGGTTCTAATATGATTAACCCTATTATGACAATGTCATGTCCCAAATTTGGAATTGGGTCACAATGGCCTAATCACATTATCCATATTCATTAGAGTTTGTAAAATTGATGTTAAGGGTCAAATAATTGCCAAGGAGGAAAATTACTAGTTTCCTAGGTTTGGGGTGGAAGCTTTGGGATTTGGAATAAGGAGGATAATAAATGATGTTTAGACATTAGAAGGGTTCAAGTATTTAATAAATAGAGTGAATAAAGAAATTCAAGAGAAATCCTAAGTGACAAATGGTTTTGGAGACATATGGAGGATGTGGGACCCACACTAGCTTGATTTTTCATAGTGCATGGTATCTCTCTTTTGCAAATTCAAATTAATGGGAATGTGAACACTCTTGGGTGAGTTGGTAAGTCATAACACATTTCATTGAGCATATTAGGTCTAATTTGGAAGGATTGGTAACTTCCATGGAAGATAAAGAGTCAAAGCGAAAGTTTGTGGACACTTGGGCTAGATTCCCTAGCCCCTATGACACCAATGATGGAGCATCTATGACAACTATGACAAATTGCAGACCTGACCTCTGACATCTGACCACTATGACATGTCAGCCCCAAAAATAGGCTCAAAGTAGGCGAATTTGGGATTTGGAGAATCCAAAGAGACTCAAAATCGAATTTGGGAGAAGATGGAAGGTTGGAACTAGGAGACAAGTGGCAAATGTGGAATATTTCCTAAATGAAAATCTATTGAATCTATTGAGAGGATTTCGACCCTTAGAAGGCTAATGTTGGTTATAAAATGTAGAAATGAAGTATGAGAATAGCTTTTGATCATTTTGTAGAATTTGCAATTGCATTTGTGAAGAGGGAGAGCTAGTGGATGACTAGTTTCTTGCCTTAGCCAATTTCGAGGGTGAAAGATTCCCATCCAAGTTGGAAATTGGAAAGGCCATTCAGAAATTTCATTTGGAGCTTTAATGGAGTCTTTATTTGCAGGTGTAAGCTACAGGGAAGCTCATGGTTTCTTCTATTGCAGCTCGCTCCTTCAACCATTTCCAGTTTTGATGGCATATTCTTGATCCTTAAGGGAGGGCGTTTTTGGTGAGCTATTGTACTCTTTGGGGGAGCTTCTAATGCACCATTTATTTTTTAATATGAATTAAATACTCTGTTATTCATCTCCAAAAAGTTTCAGGTCGAAATTCCAAGTAGAAATGTATAAATCTCATTTTTAATGGAAGAACAATGCCATTTCCCCACTACCTTGTTGTGAGCCAATGTATTGATGATGATTTCGAATGAATGGATGATTCTCTGATATATTTGTGATACATATACTTCCATGGATGTCTTATGCAAGTTTCATGTACTGTACTTGAGCATTTGAAGCATTTTTACTCAGTTTAATTGCATTGGGAGAAGAAATAGTGCCATTTCCCCAAGGGTCGAATTGGAGATTTTTGCAGTTGAATGGGAGAGGGTGAGAACAGTTGTAATAAACCATTAATGGTGCATATGAGACCTTAATAACATACTTAACACATTACATACCTCTGTTCATAAATTTGAGTGGGTTTGGAGGCATTTGGGAAGCCATTTTCAGTACTTACCTTAGGGGGATTTGAACCCCAAATTACTAGTAAAATTGCATACTTGGTCCAGAATCTTAAGAGAGTTTGCATAGGTCTTTTGGTGGCAATATTTTATCCCTGAACATCATATTCAATTCCTAATATCATTCATAAACCTTCCTTGAATATTTGAAGGCATTTGGAGTCAATTTGAGACCTAGAGACCAAAACTAGTCAAAGGGAGATCACTAGTAAAGTTACCTACATTGACCAGAATTGAAAGAGTATTTGCAGAAGTGTTTTAAAGGTACAAAGGAATCCTTGAAACACATATTTATGTTCTAATATCATTCATATACCTTCTCAGAAGATTTGGGATCATTTGGAGCAAATTTGGGACATAGAGATCGAAACTAGTCAAAGGTCGAACCAAGGAAAAAAGTGGAAAATTGCAATTTTAATAAAATTCCTAACAAGGGACATTACAGTGGTATCAGAGCATGGTCCTTGCACCTGTGTATTAGGTACATACATTCAAGAATAATTGGCAGTCATGTCTTACTATTATGATGAATTCTATGAGTACAATTCTTATGAGGAATATGCAGATGCTTATGAGCAATATGAAGCAGAATGTGAATGGTATGAGGAAGAGGTGCCATCATGCAACACTTATTACAATTTCAAGAGAAATGAAGATTATTCTTATGACTTTAAATCTGATGAATATGAGTGTGTCACACCAACCAAGGATAATTCTATGAGTGAGTTCCAAAGATGGAGAGCAAAATATAAAACCTTGCCCCAACAATATCAAAAATATCAAGAATATCTTGCTTTTAGCAAAAATACACAAAATGCCATGTCTTTTGAGTACTATGCTGAACATGTTTTTGAAAATAGGCCCAAAAATGAAGATGTGGAGTTAGTGAAGAAAGGTTTATGCCCTTCTTATAAAAACCCTTGGAGCGAGTATCATATATGTGTGCATGAAATGATGTCCTCCTTGAGGAGAGCTTTTGAGATTTATTCAAGAAGAGATTCCAAATATATTGATCCTAAGGAAAACAAGGGGCAAAATGCATCAGCTTGCTTTAAGGAGCAAAAGGAAGAGACTTCACAAGAGCATGAAGAAGATTCTATTGAAAATATGGAAGATCATTTCGAGACACCTTCTAGCTTAGACATGAACCAAAGAGCATCTACTGATGGATGCTTAAACTATGAAGGAGTACCTACTGATGGGTGCTCACACCTCTATGTTGGTGACATAGAGATCACTTTTTAAAGTGTTTCTACAAGTACAAGTTTCATTAAGCATGATAATGAAGACCTTGTAGCAGGTGAAGAAGAACCAAGATCAACTTCCCCATCACCACTTGAGCTTCATGAAGTTGGTCCAAGCAAAATTGAAGAAGATGAGGAGGTTCATTTGCAAGAGCCTCATTTTCTTGAAGGGTCCTTAAAGATGAATGAAAATAAGATCCAAGAGTCCCTCAGCATTCTCCATGACACTCAAGCATTGGTGTCAAATTCTTGTTGGAGAGCTACTTCATTGGAGGAAACATCCTTCCTTGAAGACATGGAGAAGATTCAAAGAGCAATGTGCCACATCAAAGGTAATTTCATGTCTTTGCTTTTTGATAGAAACCATTTGTTTGAGCTTAATGAATTGTTACATGATGCATACTTGAAGAATAATGAGGATATTCATAAGCTCACCATTCAAAATGAGCAACTTCTTGAAAAGTTGCAAGATACTTGTTTTTCCTCCTATGTTTCAGATTGTCAAATGGTAGATTGTTTGGAGGATTCTCATGACATGGTGGATCATGAGAAATGTGAAAATTTGAATGTTCTTGATGTGTTTGAAGATGAACTTGAAGAGATCCAAACACTTGATGTGGTGGAAGAGGAATTTGAATTGCCTCTTGATGAAGGTTATGCAATTTTTAAAGAAGAGCATGATTTCTCTACATTGGAACCAAAATATGACAAAGAGTTCACACTTTTGAAGGAGCTGCATGATACTACCCACATGGATCCTTCCCATGATGAAACTCCTGAACTTTTTGATCATTTGGGTGAGTTAGTACATTCTCCTACATCCTACAGTTCCATGTTTTGCAGTATTAGTCTCAATGAAGTATGGGTGAAAGGGTTCTTTTTGATGGTGCCACATGAGGAGTATGGAACTCCTAGATTTAACTTTTATGATGACATGGTTGGAGCACATTCTTATTCACATTTGCAGCAGCATAATTTGTCACTTTATGATGATTCACATCTACATGGATGCACCTATGATATGGATTTGAGTCACTTGAATACTCATGGTTTTTCTTGCTCAACACCGGGTTCATTTGATGTTAGAGGAACTTCATCCAACACTTGGATGAATAGATTTATGATGGGAGAACATTTTTGTTGGAAGCCACATACTTTGTTACATCTTTATGATTCTCACATTCATGGATGTATGGGTGAGACTTCTTTGAGTCATTTGAAGTCTCCTTGTTTTTTCTGCTCATTATTTGGTTCAGATTCTAGTGGAGATTCTTCATTCACTTCTTGGATGAAAGAATACATGGCTGAATATTTTGATGCATATCACATCCTTTTGGAGTAGCATTATAGGACATGGGATCCTCACCTATGTCATTGGAGCAAATTTGATTGGTCACTTGAAGATTGTATGCACTTGGAAAATGGTGGTCTACTTGCTTGGAGGTATAAGCACTTTCATGACTCTTTGATGAAGCATATCCTTGATGTACATTTTCATTATGTTGTTATGTACTTTGATGATATATATTTGGTACTCATGATGTTTGGAAGAATGCATACAAGAAAATGGGATCTAGGAATCCTTTTATCTAATGGTGTAGGTTGGAGAGCACTCTTAATTGTTGTTGTGCAATACAAGCAATGGGACCCTGGAATAATTTTTGTCTCATTGGTTTCATTTTTTTTTGGGGAAACAAGCAGCATGGGAGATGGATTCCCCACTTAATAAAGTGGTTTTAATAAGAGTAGTGCAGCAGCAAGCATGGTGGTTCCTCTCTAAAATATTCATGAAAACTCAAAGACTCAAGGTTTGGCAATTCAATGGCAACTTCAAAGAATTATACAGAAAGCAGGTTCTTCAACACCCATGTTAGAAATTGCTTGAGGACAAGCAATATTGGGAAGGGAGGATTTTTCATGTCCCAAATTTGGAATTGGGTCACAATGGCCTAATCACATTATCCATATTCATTAGATTTTGTAAAATTGATGTTAAGGGTCAAATAATTGCCAAGGAGGAAAATTACTAGTTTCCTAGGTTTGGGGTGGAAGCTTTGGGATTTGGAATAAGGAAGATAATAAATGATGTTTAGACATTAGAAGGGTTCAAGTATTTAATAAATAGAGTGAATAAAGAAATTCAAGAGAAATCCTAAGTGACAAATGGTTTTGGAGACATATGGAGGATGTGGGACCCACACTAGCTTGATTTTTCATAGTGCATGGTATCTCTCTTTTGCAAATTTGAATTAATGGGAATGTGAACACTCTTGGGTGAGTTGGTAAGTCATAACACATGTCATTGAGCATCTTAGGTCGAATTTGGAAGGATTGGTAACTTCCATGGAAGATAAAGAGTCAAAGCGGAAGTTTGTGGACACTTGGGCTAGATTCCCTAGCCCCTATGACACCAATGATGGAGCATCTATGACAACTATGACAAATTGCAGACATGACCTCTGACATCTGACCACTATGACATGTCAGCCCCAAAAATAGGCTCAAAGAAGGCGAATTTGGGAGTTGGAGAAGCCAAAGAGACTCAAAATCGAATTTGGGAGAAGATGGAAGGTTGGAACTAGGAGACAAGTGGCAAATGTGGAATATTTCCTAAATGAAAATCTATTGAATCTATTGAGAGGATTTCGACCCTTAGAAGGATAATGTTGGTTATAAAATGTAGAAATGAAGTATTAGAATAGCTTTTGATCATTTTGTATAATTTGCAATTGCATTTGTGAAGAGGGAGAGCTAGTGGATGACTAGTTTCTTGCCTTAGCCAATTTCGAGGGTGAAAGATTCCCATCCAAGTTGGCAATTGGAAAGGCCATTCAGACCTTTCATTTGGAGCTTTAATGGAGTCTTTATTTTCAGGTGTAAGCTACAGGGAAGCTCATGGTTTCTTCTATTGCAGCTCGCTCCTTCAACCATTTCCGGTTTTGATGGCATATTCTTGATCCTTAAGGGAGGGCGTTTTTGGTGAGCTATTGTACTCTTTGGGGGAGCTTCTAATGAACCATTTCTTTTGTAATATGAATTAAATACTCTGTTCTTCATCTCCAAAAATTTTCAGGTCGAAATTCCAAGTAGAAATGTATAAATCTCATTTTTTATGACAGAACAATGCCATTTCCCCACTACCTTGTTGTGAGCCAATGTATTGATGATGATTTCGAATGAATGGATGATTCTCTGATATATTTGTGATAAATATACTGCCATGGATGTCTTATGCAAGTTTCATGTACTGTACTTGAGCATTTGAAGCATTTTTACTCAGTTTAATTGCATTGGGAGAAGAAATAGTGCCATTTCCCCAAGGGTCGAATTGGATATTTTTGCAGTTGAATGGGAGAGGGTGAGAACAGTTGTAATAAACCATTAATGGTGCATATGATACCTTAATAACATAATTAACACATTACATACCTCTGTTCATAAATTTGAGTGGGTTTGGAGGCATTTGGGAAGCCATTTTCAGTACTTACCTTAGGGGGATTTGAACCCCAAATTACTAGTAAAATTGCATACTTGGTCCAGAATCTTAAGAGAGTTTGCAGAGGTCTTTTGGTGGCCATATTTTATCCCTGAACATCATATTCAATTCCTAATATCATTCATAAACCTTCCTTGAAGATTTGAACGCATTTGGAGTCAATTTGAGGCCTAGAGACCAAAACTAGTCAAAGGGAAATCACTAGTAAAGTTACCTACATTGACCAGAATTGAAAGAGTATTTGCAGAAGTGTTTTAAAGGTACAAAGGCATCCCTGAAACACATATTTATGTTCTAATATCATTCATATACCTTCTCAGAATATTTGGGATCATTTGGAGCAAATTTGGGACATAGAGATCGAAACTAGTCAAAGGTCGAACCAAGGAAAAAAGTGGAAAATTGCAATTTTAATAAAATTCCTAACAAGGGACATTACATACAACTATATCACAAGGTAGTAAACCTTTTGGAGGGATGGGAGGGACTTTTGGAACACCTAATACTTCATTTCAACACGCCTTTGGTCAGAAATTTGGACAACCCACTCCACCTTTCACTAATCTTGGAAATCCACACATTCTAGGACAATCACATGCAAACACCAACCAATGGTAAATTAAAGCTCCCAAAACCTAGAACCCAATGGCTTGACATCACTTACCATTTCTGGAAACTTTGAATTTTCCAGACCTATCCAAATTGATGAATGATCTGGTCCGTCAAAATCCAACTTGGCCTCCCATTCCAACCAAATTTCCTTCATACATTCCAAAGTTTGAATCTAAGACTAGTAAAGATCTTGGGGACCACATTACAACCTTTCACTTATGGTGTTCTTCCAATTCACTAAACGATGATTCGATACGGTTGATACTTTTCCAAAGAACCTTAACCAATGCCACGGCTAAATGGTACATTGAACTACCATCCGCTACTTATCATAACTTCTACGATTTGGTGATGGTATTTTTAAATCATTTCCAACTTCCCGTCTGGTATGATGTCGGCATGGATCTTCTGTTGACATTTGGACAAAACAAAGACACTCACATATATGACCATATTCAGGAGTGGAGAAGAAGGAAGAGGCTCATTAAAGCTGATATTCCCACAAAATTCCTATTAGAGTGGTTTTTGAAATCACTTTTACCTTACATATCCAAGGATGTTTCGAATTCCAGGGTTACCTCAGAGGAGGAAGCCATCTTAAGAACCCAACAGTTAGATCTGATTTATGCTCAGTCTGGGATTCTTTAAGAAATCATTCCTGATGCACCGAGATCAAACTTTGATCCAAAGAAACCTATCTCGACACCTCATGTTGATGGAGTGATCGGTGCAGTTGAGAACAATCCAATTATCTTGGGCACCAACTTTTAAAGTCAAAATTCACCAGAAACTGTTCAGAGTAACACACAAAACCTTAAACCCAACCCTTCTTCAGATGTTTTGTCAGTACATAACTCTCAAGGAAACTAGAAGCTCGGAGGGAAAAAAACTAAGAAAAAGAAAAATGGGAATAAGGGGACAAACAATGCAAATAACCATAATGCTGGTGGGGCTAGTGAAAAAACTAAGACGAAATTCCCTTGCTTGTTATGTGGGGAAGATCATCTAACTTATAAATTCCCTAATATGGAAATGGAACAAAATCTCTTGGCTGGTGCTCATCAAAACCCTGCAACCTCCCAAGGGGGAATCTAGGGAGCCTCCTCTCAAGGGGGCAGTTTAGGCTACGAAGAAGTTTTCATGTGTGAACGGGATTTGTATTTCTAGACTAGGTGTTAACACCCAAAAAGTGTTCACTACCTCATCTACCACATTATATTGCTCATTTGTCCATTTTCCTACCATATTTCCCTTAAAATCCCAAAAAATCCCATTAAAAAGCCTCCAAAGGGCCTAAAATGCCTCCAAAAGGCCACAAAACCATCAAAATAGCCTCAAAAAGGCTAAAAAAACCCCCTTTTCCTCCAAAAATAGCAAAAATCCCCTAAAAAGGGAATAAAAAATATAAAATAATGAGGAAAAGGAGGAAAAAACCCTATACAGCTGCCCTAAACCATGTGTTTCCTAAAACCATGGGTCAGCACTCCACCACCAAAAAACTATAAATAGGTGATGGAGATCCCTTATTTCATATCCACAATCAAGTATACCCTTACTCTGCCAAAATCTCTCTCGAAACCCTAGTTCACCATTGAACTACTTTCACCTTGAGAGCCACTTTTGGCCCATTCCCACCATTGGAGAAGGAGAAGGAACACATTGGAGCTTGGAGCAACCCTCTTGGACATTGCAAGGAGCTTCATCAACCTCCACATTGGAGGTAATATCAATACAAAAACCCTTGTTTACAAATTGTTATTTGTTTTTTATGCATATGTTTTAGAAGTAATTTAATATCTGTTTTAGCTTAATTATTTACATTTACTGAACTGCTACTAAGGAGTCCATTCTCCTTAGTAGGTGCTCATTTGCACAAGCTAGGGGTAAAACCCTAGCTACAGTTTTGGCGACTCCCTTAGATTTTGAATTTTTGGTTTCGTTTTAAAATTTTTTTCCTTTCGGCTGTCCCTTTCGGCCGTCGCACACCGCGTTTTTTCCCTCTGCAGTCGCGTCCCGACCGCGTCTTTCAGGCCTTTACCTGCGACCCGACCGCGGCTCTCAGACGGTTTCCGACGCCCTGCCGACAGATTCAAGTCTGTTACCTGCGATCCGACCGCGGCTAATCAGCCTGTTTGCTGCGATCTGACTGCGCCTGTCGGCCATTTTCCCGCATCCTGACTGCGGCTTTTAGCCCCTTTCCGGCATCCCGACTGCGTCTGTTACCCTTTTTGCCGCGACCCGACTGTGTCTTTTTCCCTGTTTCCTGCGTCTCGACTGCGTCTGTTGGCCCGAAAACTGCGACTTGACCGCGTCTGTTTCCCTCAAACCCGCGGTCTGCCTGTTCTGATTCGCCACAGACTCGTGGTCTGATTTCTGCATTTTTCCTATTTTGAGCCCAGCCCCTTTTGCTCCAATATTTTCTGCATCTGAATAGCCCCCTGTCCTACCTACAGCCCCACTTCCTTACAACCTTTCTGCAACATAATTTCTGTTCCCTTTACAGAATCTTTTTAAAATTTCAAGTATTTTTAATTCAGAAAATTTTGCAAGTTAAAGTTTCAATTCCAGCATTATTGATAGTTAGAAGTTGGCCCCCTTGTGGCACTTCTATTTTGGGTTCATCACCTCACGAGCACACACTCTGTCATATAATTCAAGTGAGCCTTAAAAAGTACCTAACTGAACCAACATTCTAACCCCACTTGGGGAACACAAAAGAATCATTGTAGTTAGGTAGAATCGGGGGGATAGGCTTCCAATAACACCCCTCGGTTACTTTCACTTGAGACATAGTTGTTGTCCAAATAGGGAACCAAAATCCCCTAGTACTTTTTGGCACGGTCATGACCAGTTTATCAGAGGGCCTCTCCCTTAGGAGGGTTGAAGTCGGGAGACTGGTTCCGGAGGCCTGAGTGGAATACCGCACTCCATTCAGTAACCGAAGGGCTACCTTTCACGATTCGCGGGATATCCCTGTATCGGGGTATTGCGGTCAACGGACTAAACGGCAGATTCACCTTTTTGGACGTGTCATGAACGGGGTATCTTAGTTGCCATTCTTCTAGGATTGACTACCCGGTGTCCCTCCCGGTAGGGGGATATCATAGCCACTTGGCTTTTCTACTCATATTGTCTGACTTGGATTTCATCACCTTGCAGAGGATATGTTTAGTTGAGTCAGAATACTTTTAGTTAGGTGTTTGCATGCTCCTTTACTTCCCTTTGGTCTAGTGAGTCCACCATTTTTTATTTTTAGGAAACTTGCTGTTTGTTGGTATTCTGACCATCTTTGTTGTTACTCCACCTATTGTAGCACAGCTGTTGCAGTGGTTGTTTTGAGTTGGTTGTTGGCCTGAGTGCCTTGTTTTTTAGCTCTCCTTCTGCACACTCGGTTGCATTAGGCTTTTTTGAGTTGTTTTTCTACTCACCTCAACCCACAGAGATTTGACACCATCCGTCACCATTGAGTCCCTGAGACATTCTCGGTGCCTCAGGGGCGAGCCCCCACAGCATGATTCACTTGACACCACCCGTCATAGATTCAGATCATTATCCGTTGATACCACTCATCACAGATCTAGAGCCTTGTCACTTGACTCCACTCGTCAGCGACATAGAACTCCGTCACCAGATATTGACGCTCCTTACTTTACCTACGATTCTGACGAAGAGTCTGAGAACCCTATTTACACTGCCCGTACTAGCCCCATGGCTGGCACGACTTCCACTCCTTTTGTTATAGGGACCATTGGTGGCACATCCACCACTACAACAGTTACTACACCTGTTTTGGGTATGCCCTCCATGGGGCCCCCATCTACCATCCCCCTCACGGTACCTATTCCCGCAGCGGGAATACCTATCCCCACTACATCAGTGGCTCACACTACCCATGGTGGTGCAGGCCCATCCTATACTACCTCAGTTCCCCCACTTGGGGGCACCATCACAAATCTTGTCCCTCCACTTGGGGGCATTGGCCCCAACTTGGTCCAACCCACTACTGTGTCACATTCTTCCTCCAGTTTGCCATTCATGGCTAGCCTCAACCTACCTGACTTGGCCATATTGACCAATGACCCTATCCGACATGACCTTGCGTGGCCTCATATGCCTACCAAGCTCCCCTCTGACATCCCTAAATTCGAGGGTAAGGCCGGTGAGGACCCACAAAATCATATCATGTCTTTCCACCTATGGTGTTCCTCTAACTCCATAGTGAACGACTCTGTTCACCTCCGTCTCTTACAGCACACCTTCACTGGCTCTGCAGCCAAGTGGTATATCGAGCAACCTCATGGGACCCATGCCACCTTTGCTTCCCTTGCCTCGACCTTCCTGCAGTTCTTCCAGTTGCCTGTCCGCTATGACGCAGGCGTTGAGATCCTCCTATCCTGCAGACAAAACACGGCTACCCATATCACGGATCACATCCATGAGTGGCGTCGACGCCGTAGCTTATGCAAGATCAAACTAGATGACCGTATCTTCCTAGATTGGTTCCTCAAATCCCTTCTCCCTGTTATTGCTAAGGATGTGGCATCAAAAAGACCCCAGTCTGAAGAAGAGGCCATCCTTAAGGCCCAACAGTTCGACCTCATTTACGCCCAGTCGGGATACCTTTATACCATTATACCTGACGCCCCTTGTAGCGAGTCCTCCCAGCACGATGCGCCGGGGGCATCCCACGCTGTAGACGGCATCATTGGCCGTGTTTCTTCGCATCCTCAACCATTTTCCATAGCACGTCCTACCCCTGGCCCCGACCTTTCGCGGGCTTCCTCACAGTCTGGAGCAACCCACTCATATGCTCCCATGACACATCACCATCATCATGGACCCTCATGTCCTCCTCGGTGTTTCGATCATGTGACTCCCGCTTATGCCCCCCAGTCACACCTCAGCCTTACTACCATCAGCAGGCTGCCCCAGCTCCTGCGCCTTCACAAGCCCAACCCACTTATTATCCGCCACAGGCAGCCCCTGCGGCAAACCCACAACCTACTCCACAGCCATATCAGCAACCTCCTCAAGTTGCTGCGCCTGCTCAGCCTCCACCTGCATATCATCCACCGCAGCCTGCTCCCGCACCTGCGCAACCTCAGAACCCACCTGCTGCCCAAGGGAAAGTCTATGCCCAACAAAATCCGCAGCAGAACCAGAACAACCAACGCAACCAGGGCCAACAGAACTGCGGCAAGGACCGTAATCGTGGGAACAACCAACCTGCAGACCAAGCTGGTCAACCAGCTAATCCCCCAGACAACAACAATGCGGCCCCCGCTAATCAAAACCCTGATCGCCCGCCCAAGCAGGCTAAAAACCCCAATTTGTGAACGAACCACCCTTGTTCTATTTGCGGGGTCTATGGACACTACACGCATGATTGCCCACATTTAGAGCGAGCTCGGCAGCTTTGGGTTGACGATGCCCACCGCCAAGGGCATGCGGCTCCTTAGGCGCCACCTAACCCCCCTCAACCTCAGCAACCACCTTTGGTACTGCAAAACCCCTTACCAACACAAGGCATCGTGAACACTCAGCCATTGGCTCCCCCTCAAGCCAACGCGCAACCCCAACAGCAAATCACTTACGCTGTTCCTGATCAACCCATGTTTGACTCAGGTACCCACCACTTGTTGATGATGTCATCTGCTGACGTCAACCTTCAGACCCGTCGGAACCAATATGGCTCCACCACTGAAGCACCTCCCACTGATAAACCCACTAACGCCCATCCCACTGATCAGGCGTTACGTATACCTCCACCTCCACTAGATGGCGCTCCCAAAGCCCCTCGTTTCCCACTTTGCCGTATCAACAATAACCCCAATGCGCATGCTGCGTCAAACTACAACATTGTAGACGACCTAGCCCAATCTCCCGCAGCCATGTCTGCGTTAGAAGTCTTGAAGAACTGCCCTTCTCAGCGCAAGACTCTACTATCCGCCATTGGGGCGATTGACCCACATGATTCGAATTTAATGGCATTTGATTTGGACCAATCCGAGCCACGCCTGCCTTCCTCCTTAGCATTCCAAGTTTCTGTTTCCGTTCGGAATCTTGTCATCCATCGATGCATCATCGATGAAGGTGCCTCCACATGCGTTATGTATACATTCGTATGGCAGAAGTTGGGATCCCCCACTCTCCAGCAGTCCACCACTGCATTACGCGCCTACGACGGTCGTTCGGCTCAGCCCCAAGGCCTCCTAGCCAATGTCCCCGTCCAGTTAGGTGGCAAAACTGTACTCATTGACATTGAGGTAATAAATGCCCATTTGGATTATAACCTTTTACTTGGCCGCAGCTACATGTATGCCATGCGGGCAGTTGCCTCGTCCGTCTTTCGCACCATGATGTTCCCCCATGAGGGACGCGTGGTTAAGGTTGACCAGCTCACCTACTATGATCCCAGTGCTCCCGCGGCACCTGAAAATGTTCTCCCCATGGTTGAACAACCTGTTTCTCGTGCCACCACCTCGTTTGTTTCCTCTACGGGGCCTAGAGTCTACTCAGACGCGCCGATGACCTCCACCTTTCAATCCATTCCTCCCCCATCATCTACGCCCAAAGTGTCTGACTTATGTACCTTGTCCCACGACAACCAACCACCTACCAATCAACCACCCTTGTTTCCTAAACCACCATTGGTACCTAGCCACATTGGTGTTACACCTATCCATACGATCCCCTTCCTAGTCCCTCCATCGAGAGTAGTAAGCGCCCCGGTCATGGCTACCCTTAGCCTCCCTGGGTTAACTTTGGGATTACCCGTATGGTATATTTCGCCTCCCGTTCGCCCGGCGACACCAGACGTCGTCCTCCAACCGGTGCAACCCATGGCTGCTACCACTCAGCCACCTCCCGGTGTCTCTACCCCTTCGTCCTCCCCGACTCCCCCTCCTACTCCCAAACCCACTGGGGGCAGAGGTCCACAACCTTACACTGCTGTACCACCTCCCAAGACAGTCAAAAACCCTCCAGTGTTTCGTGCTCCTCCCAAATGCTCGCTGTGCGACGAGTTGGGCCATGCGACTCACCAGTGTCCACAGTTACCAGCCCTACAAAAACACATGCAGATGCTCGACGATGACCCCAACATCCCAACTGTCGAACTAAACCCCACTCCCAAGCCTAAAGACAAATCCCTGCGTACCAACCACCCATGTGCCATATGCGGTGTTTACGGGCATTACTCACATCATTGTCCCGATCTACCCGATTACAGAGCGGCTCTCTACGAGATGAACAATCTGGATCTTGAGACGGCACCACCTACCATTGAGGAGATCTACCCCCCAGACTCTTCACCTTCAGGAGAGGTTAACACCATTTACATGATCTCTTTCACTACCGTTCCCTCGTCAATCGATTTGACGACACAAACTTTCCGTACCGATGAGGAGATTCTTGAGGCCCTTTCCGCTCCGGATTATCCCTGGGATGATATGCATCATCGTTCCTACTTCATCCCAGAAGCATCTTCCTCTAGCACCGCTACCCAATTTGCGCATGAATCCGAAGACTTCCTTTCCACTAAGGTCGACTGGTTCAAGGACCCTATTCCTGCTCCTGACGCCTTCGAGGAAGGTAACATGGCCAACATCTCACCTGTCATCCAAGTTGATATCGCTGCCCCAGGACGTGCCCCTGAACTCATCACTTTAGGAGCATTCTGCAGTAAACAAGAGATTGAGGACTACATAAACCTTTTCAGAGAATTCCGTGATGTCTTTACCTGGTCCTATACCGAAATGCCTGGTCTTGACCCTGCCATTATAGAGCACCACATTGACACATGGCCTGATGTCCCCCCTGTTCGTCAGAAACAGCGCCCCATTCATCCCTCAAAGCTCCCAGCTGTCAAAGCCGAGATTGAGAAGCTGCGCAAGGCAGGGTTCATTTATCCTATTGCCTATACCACTTGGGTTTCAAACCCCGTTCCCGTTAACAAAAAACAAGGCACCATCCGAGTATGCAGTGACTTCCGTGACTTAAACCGTGCTTGTCCCAAGGACAACTTCCCCACGCCGTTTATCGACCAGCTCATAGATGCGTGTGCGGGGCATGAGGTCCTCTCCTTCATGGATGGTTTTTCTGGATATAATCAGATTCAAATCCGTAAGGAAGACCAGTACAAAACTGCCTTTACTACCCCATGGGGCACCTTTGCCTATCGCGTCATGCCTTTGGGCCTCAAAAATGTTGGTGCCACTTTCCAGCGGGCCATGACCTATTGCTTTCACGACTTGGTCCATATCCTGTTAGTCTACCTTGATGACCTTACAGCTCGTTCCCGGAAACGATCAGACCACCTTAACGACCTTCGGCAAGTTTTTATGCGTTGTCGCAAATACCAAATCCGCTTGAACCCACACAAGTGTGTCTTTTGCGTTCCGGCAGGCCGATTGTTGGGTTTCATTGTTTCCCAGAAAGGAATTACTATTGATCCTCTAAAAGTCTAAGCTATCTTAGACCTTCCCTCTCCTCGCACGCTCCGGCAGTTCCAAAGTCTCCAGGGGCGATCCAACTTCCTTCGACGCTTCGTTCCTGATTACGCCACTACCGTTCACGGTTTCTTGCGCCTGCTCCGTACCCACATACCCTTCGTCTGGGATGAGCAAGCAGAAGCTGCATTCGAAGCCCTCAAGAAGGCTCTCACACAAGCTCCTCTGATTTCCCCTCCGGATTTCACACAAGACTTCATCCTTTACGTTTCGGCATCTGAACATGCCGTATCTGGAGTCTTGGTTCAAGAAGACGCTTCTCACCAGGAGCACGTCATTTACTACATCAGCCAAACCTTGTCTGGTCCACCCCTACGTTACCCCTATGAGGAGAGACTTTCCCTAGCAGTGGTCTTTTCCATCCAAAAATTGCGACACTATATCTTAATGATTCATACCACAGTCAACGCTGACTCCAACCCCATGGTATATCTTCTAAATCGACGGCTCCTGCAAGGTCGTGTTGCTAAATGGGTCATTATCCTCCAGGAATATGACCTTACCTTCAAAACACCTAAGAGCACTAAAACCCTCGCGCTTGCCCAGCTCATTACTGATCTCCCTTCCCTTTTCCCGGCCAAACCAATCTCCAATGAGTTACCCGACAATCACCTGTTCACTATCTCGTCCGATGACCCATGGTATGATGATATCTTGTTATACCTGCGCACGCAGAAGTTTAGACCCAAAGTTACCCATAATGGACGCTGTCGCAACCGCCACCAGGCCTCTCAATATCTCCTCTTAGGCGATGTCCTTTACCGGCGCGGGGTTGACACAATTCTTCGTCATTGCCTTACACACGAGGAAGCTGAACACGTCCTTAATGACTGTCATAGCGGTGCCTGCGGAGGCCATTTCTCAGGGATGGACACTGCCCAAAAGGTCGTCCGCGCCGGATACTTCTGGCCCACACTTTTCACTGACTGCATCACTGCGGTCAAACATTGCCATAACTACCAAATTTTCGCCCCAAAGGCCCAGACACCTCCTGCTCCATTACACCCAGTCGTCACCGTTGGTCCCTTTTGTAAGTGGGCCATAGACTTCATGGAATGTAGACCCCAGTCTGCCAACGGCCACAAATATATTATTGTCGCTGTTGATTACTTCACCAAATGGGCGGAAGCCATGCCTACCTTCAATTGTACCGCCGACACTGCTTCCCGCTTCTTTTTCAACCATGTCATCGCTCGATTCGGGGTTCCTAAGCAGTTAGTCTCTGACCATGGCTCACACTTCGAAGATGCCGTCTGGCGTGAGTTATCCACCCTCCTCAAATTTGAACACCAATTTTCCTCTGCTTACTACCCCCAAGGGAACGGCCAAGTAGAGGCCATTAACAAAATCCTCAAAACCATCCTCCAGCGAACGGTTGAAAAGCATAAGTCCAATTGGCACCACATGTTGTTCCCTGCCTTATGGGCTTAGCGTACTTCCACCAAGACCGCCACTGGTTTTACACCATTTCATCTAGTTCACGGTGTAGAGTCTGTCCTCCCCATCGAGTGTCAGATTCCTGCTTTACAGATCGCCGTTGAGCTTCTCCCCGACACTTCCCCCCTCGAGCAGCGTTTGCTGACACTTGAACAAGCTGATGAAGACCGTCGTGCCACTCTCCAGAACATTGAAGCTGCCAAAAATCACTCCAAAGCCGGTTATGATAAACATGTTCACCCTCGCACTTTCCACGAAGGGGACTTCGTCCTCGCCTATGACCAAGCCCACGACAAAACTGGAAAAGGGAAGTTTGAATCCATGTGGCAAGGCCCTTACATCGTGCAGCCTGCCTAGGCAAGGGGGCATACATCCTCGCCGACTCCGAAGGCCATCCTTTGCGCAACCCCCGTAATGGGTTGTATCTTAAATGTTTTTTCCCATAAATGACACCGCGACCTCGTTGGTCCGCATTGTACAGTTTGCTATCTTTTTGTTTTTCACATTTTTTACCATCATCTTACATTCATCCTTTCTGCATGATTACAAATGGACCATCTTCCACCTTGTTACACTGGCTTCGCTGATGGCACAAGCCGCTGGTCTCCCAACCTGGTTTCTGCAGCATGGGTCTTGTACTCCCCTTCCAACGTGATGATTCACCTTGACGGAATATGTATAGGCGCTGCTACCAATAACCAGGCGGAGTATGATGCTGTGACCGGTCTCTTGACTGCCGCCCTCCAAATGCGCATATGTCACCTTCATGTGTTCCTTGACTCCCAGCTCAACAACTGCTACCAGGTGCGTGATCCCTGCCTTTTTAGAAAATTTTTGTGCGCAAAACAACTCAGCCGACAGTTTGAATCCATCACATTCACACATGTCCCCAGAGCCCAAAATACTGTCGCAGACCAAATGGCCAACAACATCCTAGATTGGCATATCAATCACACCATGTAACATCATGCACCACAATCCCATAGCATCTCATAAAAAATATATAAAAAAACCCAAAAAGATTGCATCGCATCCACATTTGCATCCATGTACATACACCACATTCATATCCATAGGGGCATCCACGTGCCTAAACATACATATATCATGTCACATCACATAAAATACACAAGGGGCATCCACGTGCCTAACATCCTAACCTACTTGCATCCACGTGCAATATAAACATATCACAACTCATAAAGCGCATCCACGTGCATACAAATAAAACAACATCATACAAAAAGGTGCATCCACGTGCATATATATATATCAAAAAAATACATGTTCAGTGCTATACATGTCCTGAGTACCCCTATCCTCAGCTATACAAAAAATGGCTATACATCCCTAAAAGCCTCATCAACATACATGCCGTAGCTACAAAACTCGGTAGGAGTCCCCTACACTCCCTAATGGGAGTCGTATCCTGCATCACTGCCTGCATCGGCTGCCTCTGAGTCCTCCCCTCGCTCCTCCTCCGGCAAGTCCTCATCTCCTATGGGCTCCTATGTCCGTGCTCGGTCCACCAAGATCGCCACCCGGATCGCGATGGATCTGAACTCCCGGGGCGCCATCATGCAATCCTGAACTACATCAGGATCAACATCCCGCCATCCCTCGTCGGTCACCCCTATCAACAACCGATCTAGTAGTGCCCGTACCGAATCCAGTGTCCCCTCCGCATCATGGCGACGGACCTCACCTCGCCCAGGCAGAGCTGGGACGGCCACAATACCCCTCCGTGCCACATGTCCTGGAGGCGGCCTCAGGCCCACATCTGCAAGATCACCCATATGTCAGTCACAGTATATCAATCTACTATCATATAAATAAAACTTGACATAAATAACATGCAAGCAAAAACACATACGTACCGTCGGGACCCCATGCCTGTCCTGGCGCTCGTGGCGCCTCCGGATCTCCCGTGAAGTCCATGTCCCGATACGGGAAGTCGTCCAGTGTCAGTGGTATCTGGAGCCACTGCAGGTACAACTCCTGCATGAAATATCTGCCCACGTCGCCGCCACCATGGCGGCGCATCATCTCGCCCCACCGCACCATCCGCGGCTCCCTCATACCTCCTGCCCTGATCGGAACCCGTGGCCGCAGTGTGGGTACCCTCTCCATAAAGAAGGCACACAAGAAGGAACCAAAACAAAAGCCCTTGCCAGCTTCCTTCGCTGACGTCAGCTGCCGCTGAACGCAGGTCAGGAACATCTGGCCCCACGCGTAGTACACCCCGTCCAGTACGCGCTCTATCATCTGCATCTGGCCCCCAGACACCTTTTCAGGTGACTGGGAACCCAATACCCGCACCACACATGCCGCCATAGCCTGCACGGCCGGCTCCTGTAGGTCCTTCACCAGGAGTGCATTCCTATGCACCCTCGCCTCAGGACCGCAGTGTCTCTCCAACATGTCCTCCATGTCGACGTCCGCGGCGACCCGCGGCTGTGTGTCTGCTACCCTGCCTAGACAGGGCAACCCCGTCAGAAAATATACATCGGTCAAGGTGAGGTCCACCCTCTCACCCTGTACCCGGAAAGCCTGTATATCCAGCTCCCAGAAGCTGATCAGCCGGTTCAGCAGCAATGATGCTGAACGTATCATGGGTATATGTGCGAACTTCAGTAGTCCGCACAGTCCCAACACAGATCGCACATGGCGCTCCCCTCGGATGACAGCCATGATCTCGTCGGGAATCTCCCGCTCTCTCCATAGAGCCTGCGGCATCCTGTCAATCACACAAAGTCAACTCATTAGACTCATGTCCCATAAATACGTCCTTTTCCCTCACCCGGAAGACCCTAATAGCTCGGCCCAAAACCGCGGCTTTCGGGCTTCCTGCCGCGGTTTCCAACCGCGGCTGTCAGGCCTATAGTCGCGGTTCTTAACCGCGCCTGTCAGCCCCAACCTCGCGGTTCGGAACCGCGTGTTCCTCCTTGGAACTCGCGGCACTAGACCGCGTATAAGGAGACAAAGGTAAGGAACCTATGAATGTTGACAGTGAAAATTATTTTCATATAGAGAATCCTCCCAATGACACTATGCCTCAAATACCGAAAGGTGTTTTTAAGAAAGTAGCATTCAATCCTAATGCGAGTGCTACACAAAATTATAATATAGTTGAATATTTGGCTCAGGATCCTTGTTCGATGTCTCCGCTTTAGGTCCTCCAGACTTGTACAAATAAAAGGAAGACCTTACTTTTAGATTTAGGTGCTCTCGATCTTGTAGATAGTCAAGTGGTCACTTTCGATTTTGAAAATTGGAAGCCTCGTTTACCCTACCATGAAACTTTTCATATTCAAGTTAGATCTGGAAACACTAAAATTCATCAGATAATTGTAGATGAGGGTGCCTCCACATGCGTCATGTCATTTTCATCTTGGAAGGCCTTAGGATCACCTGACGTAGTTCCTCCGGTCACCATGTTAAAAGATTTTGACGACCATATTTTTAAACCTCAAGGAATTATCCCAGCTTTTCCTATAGAGCTAGGACTCAAAGTAGTTAGAGTGGATGTGGAAGTGGTTGATTCCCCACTTGATTACAATTTATTACTAGGGATAAATTGAACTCAATCTATGCTAGTAGTTGTCTCTTCGATATTTTGTGTCATCAAGTTTCCACATGAGGGAAAGATTGTAACAATTGACCAACTACCCTTAAACAGTAATGAGTCCAATCAGGATTATGGATCCAATATTCCTTTAGTTTCCCATTCCGCGAGGAGTTTTGAAAACATTGGTGTGGGGGTGTATCCTTTGTTAATGGGAAATTTTAATATCCCCCCACCTAATTGCACACTAATGCATCACCCATGCATACAATTTCCATTGTTGCCACACTTTCCACAAATAAGGAGTTTCAATCTAAGTCTTCAAAATTTAAGAACCCTTGGAAGTGTTTACCCTCTGAAGTTGAGTGTACTCAGTTCAACCAACCTTTATATCCCTTGGATACAATTGATACTAAGAAGAAGCCTTTGAATTCATGCTTACCTTCTCGGTACTTGGTCCCGACAGTTGACCAGGTGACACCTCCATCTGAATGTTTGGATATATGTTCTATATAGGATGATATACTTCCTTTTGATGAAGTTTTCCTAGAGTCTATAATGCAGTATGCCATTCATTTGGATGTTGATTCAATTGTAGTTATGTCTAGCCTTGGTTTGAATTTGGAGTCTAATCTTCCTACTTGTGAGTCTTTGGACTCTCCCATAGATCCGCAAATCGTTGTTCCTACTGAGTTTGATTCTATTTCTAGAATTTTTCAACTCCCGTGATGATGAATTTGTTCCTACTGATTCCATCACACCCTTCAACTTTGATATCCATCCCGAAGTTGATCTTGTTGATTGTAAGTCCTCAGGATTTGGTATTATGGAGTCTTCATTGGTTAGATCTACCTGCAATATGCTTGTTGCTAGTGATAGTGAAGTTGAAAGTATTTCTACCACAATGACTTGTATTGGATTTTTCTTGGAGACATTATTCTTATCTGGAATTATACTTTCTTACTAGTCCTTTTTGATACTTTGTTTGATCATGTCAGGTATATTCGGAACCTTGCATATAGGTTTAGGCTTCCCCGTTGTTATGATGCATTTGAACCTTTTTCCATCTGAATTCGCAAAGGGTTGAACCTGTTGGATCTTTGTGTGTTAGCCATCTCTATATGCATTGTACACTAGTCCAGCAACAGAGCCTACCTAACATGGGTCACATTAGTCAACACCCTTATGCCATTTTCATGCCCATGCTGAGTTTTTATCATAGGCTCGGGAGCCTTTTTAGATTTATTAATTTGAGAAGAAGCCTCATGTCTTTATTCCTCATATATCTTTGGCCATTCCTTATAAGGATCCCATTTTTTTGTTTAAGTCACATGTGCATCTATTTTGATCCTACTTGCACTAATGAGCATGATGCTAACTTCCACACTTTTATCTCATTATATAAGCCTCCACCTATGATCTCATTTCCCTTAAGCCATGTATCATTTTTCCTTCACGATTTGACAACTTTTACCTAGAGGAGACATACCTTGAGTGTCCTTAACTTGCTCGTGTTCCTGGGATTATGCATACTTTTGTTCCATGCGCTTGGAACTAGTTTCGTGTGCCCCTGACACTCATCTCTTCCCATTACAAGCATTCTTCCACCTTTCCTTTGAGCTCGTTAAAAATATTAAGGAGGCTATGAGCATTCTTCCACCTTTCCTTCGAGCTCGTTAAAATTGTAAGGAGGTTACGAGCATTCTTCCAACCTCTCTTTGAGCTTGTTAAAAAAATTAAGGAGGATATGAGCGTTCTTTCATCTCTCTTTCAATATCATTAAAAACAGTAAGGAGGTCACGAGTTTAATTTTTTGGTCTTGTTAAACCTTTACGGGAAATATTTTTATGGATTTTTCTCTAAGCTCTTGTTAGAATCCTTAAAATTGACAAGATTGCCGAGTATGCTTGTTCAGTTCAGACTCGCTAAAGGAACTGAAGGGACATCCACTTAGGTAAAAGTTTACCCCTTTTCCAGACCTTTGTGGATTATTTACAAATAAGGAAAACTATAGTCATACTTGGCTAGAAGAGTTCTCTCTCGCATGGTTTTACCCCTTTTTGGGTGAGGAGACTAACTTTACGAAAAAAGGAACTTTTGGAGTCTTCTTTGGGATTTTCAGACTCTCGATATATGAAAACACCAACGAGCATCTACCAACTCGGGCTCAATGTAAAATCCACGAGAGGGTGCATAGATTTCTTGTTTAAGTTTTTCATACTCTTTAAATATGAAAACACCAGCGAGCACGAATAGATCCAGGATTGATTTTAAAATCCAAATATCGGTATCTTATCGAGTATTAGTCTATATTTTCTTCAAACTTGTAAAACTAAGAAGAAATTCTTGATTTTCCCTTCCATGGACTCATAAAATTACACATGGTTGGATCCTTATCGAGCATGCTTTAGTTCTTTTTCAAGCTCATTAAAAAATGAAAAAGGTACCTAAAAGAGAAAATGGAAGGGAAGAGTGTTAAATATCTTTCAATATAATGGAAGCAAGTCAACTATGTCCTTGAACAACGCACCTGTTTTGAGTCTATCAAACAAGTTGGTTTCTAGTTTTGGCCTTAGGATAAACCTGATCTCGGAGTTTTTCTCCTTCAATTGGTTACTCTTCCAATCATATGGAGAATATGTTATGTCTCCTACATTGCAGAGTTCTATCATGGTCCCTTTGTGTTCAAATATCCCTAAGTCACTCTTGTGTCGAGATCATTGTTCAAGGATACAAGGTTGTGTCGGCCATTGTGCAGTTGCCTTGGACTCATATGTCGGCCATTCCTTGTTATCAGTATCTTTCATCGTGTACTCAGTCCTACTCCATATCAGATCAACCTTTGATTGTCCCTTGTGTTGGATGATGGAGGATGCTTTAAGACCTCCCTTCCAACAGACTTCTTCCCATCGACTTCAACTCATCTTACTCTGGGAATGAAGTCCCATCGACTTCAACTCATCTTACTCTGGGAATGAAGTCTAGAGTTTTCGGTAGTACCTTGGGGATTGCAACCATCAGTGTAAATTTCCCTCGTCATTGATTTATGGGAATACATTAATGTCCCTTATTCGATGGATCCTTCAGGTGTTCGACTTCAAGAAAATATATTCACACTTGTTAGAATGTACTGGTACCTTGGGGCCCATTTTCATTATCGGTGGGATTCCCTCGTGTTTGTTAATGGTTCACATCAATGACCAACAATCAAATGGTGTCCTCTATGTTCGACATCAACTCATTTATTCGCATGGTTAGGATTCGTGCCTTGAGACGGTTTGGATGAAGACCTTGGGCCTATAATAGCTTCATCATATTTTTTTATTTCCCAAGCTGCACAATACTGAGCCACACCCATTTTTGGTTCTTGATGAGACATAGATCCAATTTTTCTCTATGGCTATGATCTCAAGTTTTGGCATAGATCCGCCTTTGTATTCATGTGGCTATTTTCATATTTATACTTTCCTCATAGATCCGCGCTTGTATTCTAGTGGCTGTGATATATGCATTAGTTATACATATGTATTGGATCATCATTGTATCCTCCTAGAGGTCATGTTCCACTATTTGAACATGGACATTTATCCCAGGGATAAGTTTGTCTAACACTTCCTTTCTTTCAGGTACTTCATTTGAGCCTATGATTCTTGGTTTCTCCGATTTCTTTGACTCCATGACCCAACCCTTTATTATTTTATATTTCAACCATCGTCTTCCCCTCTGACCTCATACATTAGGGAGCATCTGTTATAGCCAAAATTGGCACTTCTCCATCCGTGACGACACTTACATCTTTTGGTCGCATGATGACGCTTCATGAGATTACTGTGAGTCACACAAAAGGAAATTTTTGGATGGAAGAGCCATATTTGGTACTTTAGAATGATGGAATTACCTAATTCATGGCCAATTTTATAGATAGGAACCTTGGGAACAATTTTGGAGACCAAAAACTCTCTAGAAAACCCTCAGAAAAGGTTGTTTTACCATTTTCCCACAAAAATGCAGGTGGAAGGCTCTTCACCTACAGGTTTGCCAAAAACCCATAGGTTGCACATGGAAAAGTCATGGGCCACCTGCTAGTTGTCCATTTCAAAGTCTCAGGTACCTCAGAAATACTTAAAATATATATATATATATATATATATATATATATATAATTGTGAAAAATGGTTGCTTTGGGTGGTTTTGGAACCTCCTCTTCCGGTTGTAACTAATTCCTCTTTGACCCTATCTTATTCACTTGTTATATAAGAGAGGGAGAGGGACCATAAAAAGGATAAATCCCATTGTAATGTTATGCTGGAGGAATTGGGAATCCTATCCCCCTCCCTTATGCCTTAGTTGCTTATAAACCCTGGCACATCTAATCAAAGGCTGGGATCCTTGGAGAAGAGGAGTAGGAGACCTTGAATCTTGGTTTCATGAAGTGCCATGCTTGAAGGAAGGTAATTTGATGTAGTTGCTTCATTCATTAATAAATATCAGACATTCTTCCTTTCCCAAATATGTTTTGTTTATGTATGTTTTAGATCTGATTACAATTTGATGTTTTATTCTGTTATGAATATCAATCTTCTATTTGTAGTCAAATTGGTTTGAGGGAGGTTTTGTTGAATTTTTTTGTAGGTTGTTGCATTGGAGAGGCTCGATAAGAGAAGATTGGATCAACCTTCTGAATAAGGTACACATTCTCCTAAACCCTAATATCTTTGATTAATAATTGTACTTGCAGAACCTTGTATGTATATCTTTTACCCCAGTATGTTGGTAGTCTTACCCCTACTATAGGAATTTTTCCCTAACAACACCCGATATTTCATCCGGAAATATATCCTTGAAATCCATCAAGATAGGAAAGTCTTCTATTTTATGTGGTGTTTCATCCACACAATTTTGAATGTTTATTGCATACACTTTACAACCTTTCCCAACATTTATTTTAAGTTGTAAAGCATAAATTTATCGCACAATGTTCTTTATAGGCTTCCCTCTCACTACGACAGAATTTCCCACATCATCATTACATGTGACAGTATTTTCTAGACAATTTAGGATTGCCTGATGCTTTTCTAACCAATCCATCCCAACCAAAAAATCATAGGAACCAAGAAGTAAAACATTTAAATCTGTAGTAGTTTTCAGAAAATTTAAGTTTAACAAATAGTCTTTCATTAACTCATAAACTCTTCTCTTAGTGCATGTAGCTAATTGTACCAACCATGGTTTAGGATGTTTAATTTTCTGTAAAACATATTTCTCTACTATTTTGGGGGAGATGTAACTATGACATGCCTCCAGATCAATCAAAATATAAATACAATGCATAGAGATTTTACCGTCTATCTCTATCATAGTCGGCTAAAACTTAGCTTGGCGATCCTCTAATGCTGCAAAAATTCAAGGAGTTTTTGCCATATCATTCACAGTACGTTCTTCTTGTAATTTATTTAAAAATTTACCTCTCCGATTAGGACAATATCTAAGGAAATGAGGCCCTTGAAATTCCCAACAATGTATCATTTCCGATACTCACTTTTAGTAACAGTTTTTGTATTCTGAAAATTTTTGTTTGTTGGAAATATGCCACTTTGATTTCAATAAGGTGTTGGTTTATTTCCCTTTCTCCCTTGCTCAGAAAATGTCTTCTTGACCTTCTGTGTCCTTTCTTTTTGTTCTACTATGTTTTGACTATGCTCATAGCACAATCTAGCCTTGTATAAGGCCTCATCCAAAGTTTTAGGGGCATCATATTCTATTATGTTTGCATAAAATGCTCGAAAACAACTTAGAAATCTTTGAATTTTAATTTTCTCTTCTTTGATGTAAGGAACATAATGCAGTAGTTCTAGAAATTTAGTAATAATTCCATCCATAGTCATGGATCTCATTTTCAGCTCATGAAACTCTTTAATCTTTTTATCATAGAACCTTTCTGAAAGATATTTTTCTTTAAATAGTCTTTTAAATTCTGACCAATTAATTTTGTTTTCTTTGATTCCTTTGATGAGTTTCAAATCCCTCCACCAATGATCATCCTTCCCTTTAATATTGTAAAGTGATGATCGAGCTCTCAGCTCACTCGGATAGACATATACATGAAAATATTTTGGCATTCAAAGCATCCATTCTTCCGCTTTCTCTCATGATTCATCTTCACCATCAAAGGTTGGTGCTTTTATCTTTTTGAATTCACCCTTTAATTTTGAGTGATGTTTATGCTTAGATATTTTTTAGTGTCAGGGTGGAGATAGGGATTCCAAAATGATAGTACTGTAACTACTTTTCTTGGATTTATAGGAAGTACTTGATTCATAATTTTCCTTCTCCTTTCCTATTTCCTATTGAAAGGATCCTCCCATTGTGTTGCTAGAAGTATGAACTAGTTTAAGTTTTATTTCAGTCAAATTTTGCAATAAGACTGCATTCAATTCTTATTGTGCTTGTATATATTTAAGGTTATCTTCCTTGAATCTTTGAATTTCAGATTTTAAACTTTGCATTGTTTTCAATAATTATGTAGGTGTAACAGTCCATTATTCCCCCTCCAAGCTAACACAAATTTCCCCTTCCTGTTGAAGTGGATTCAGCGTCCCCTGTTGGCTAGACTCTCTTTCTACACTCATTCTTCTTATTAGTTTATTTATCTCTATTGTCTTTGATTTTGAATTTGGTCTGGAAATTATTATTTCCTTGCTATGGCCTTGTGAGGAACCTGCAACAATTAATTTGATAAAATGCATAATATATTGGATCACATAATATTTTTATTGATCACATGCCACTTCGAAGGGGCAGCCTCCTTTGAGCAAGCTCAATACAAATAAATTCACGGTGACTTTATTGGCCTCAATGCACACTTATATACTAAGTCTAGGCTCCAATACTATGGGTCAAAACCATGGTCTAATACAAACTATGGGTCAACAAATACTACGGGCAACTTACAAAGCATATCCGCCCAACAACAATAACACAAACTATGGATCAACAAATACTACGGGACGTCTTACAAATCATATGCATCCAACAACAATATACTAACAAAGTAAAGACATGGGTTCCTAACATCCCCTCTCCCTTAGAAAAAGATTTTTCCTCAAAGCTTTAGATGTGGAAATTGATGTTGAATCTGAAGGAGTGGTGCACATGTAGTAGCCTCTGGTTGCATGTCGTGCCACTGAATGAATACTGTAATATCCCAAATTTTGATTGATTATGTTTATGTTATATATTGGGCATAAGCCCTGATGCATATGATCTATTTATTTATGATGTACTTATATTTGGGTATGGACCTTGACTGATGCAAAGTTATTGTTATCTACTCGGGATGAAAGCCTCGATGAACTTGATTTATGTTTATCATGAGATGTGGGTATAAACCCTAATATACTGAGATGTTCTTTGATTATATTGTGTAGAGTCTTATTATGCATGAATCACTCTTATGATGTGTTGAGCGTAAGCTCTGGAGCACTCCCGATGTACTGGGCATAAGCCCTGATGTACATAGAGTGTTGGGCATAAGCCCTGGAGCACTCCAAGCTTGATAATAAGTATCGGATCCGAGGCCATTTGTATTTCTAAATGTACTTCACAAACACATTCTATTACTAGTGTTGAGCGGGATGCTTTGGAATTGCACTAGCGTAACGCCCATGTGAGAGTGTTGAGCCAAAAACTCTGAAGAGCACTCGGGGTTACCTGATCTTGAAAGTGTTGAGTCGAGAAGACTCTGAATAGCACTACTACTCATCACAATTATTTAATTGGTTAAATGAATCATTTTCTCATCAAGGACTGCGGGAACTACCATGTTAAACGAGGGAATCCAACATGCAAGAGGAACCTAGAGTCACCTAAGCCTAGTAGACCTTGTGAACCTACTTATGGCCATGTCATTTAAAGATGACCATTTTATTTAAAGAAAACATCAAGTGATAATACCCTATACCATTTGATTTAATCAAATATAAAATAAGTATAAATACCCCACTTAGGTGCACGTGGTGTACATAAGAGAATAGGTATGTTATAAAAGCTACCTAGTATAAATAAAGAGGCCAATTATAAATGAATACATTTATAAAGTAAAGGGACAATTATAATTAGTATTATTTATTTATAAATTAAATTATTTAATTATAAATAAATATATAAAGTAAGAAATGGAGTTCTTTATAAAAGGACTTAATAATAAAACAGAAAAATAAGGAAGATTTGACGAAACCCGAATCAACTGATGTAGATGCAGAGACACAAGGACAAAAGAACTATGGGGAGGAAACACATTCAAATTTATTGATCCCTATGGATGCTTCTATAAGTGGAATAAAGCGTGTCCATGAATCAGAAAGTTCAGAATCTGATAAGGAACGAGAACCTGTGAAGCAATTAGAGGATGAGGCAAGAAAACAATTGACGGTAGCCATGCCAATTCTGGGAGGATGGACGGAAGTGAAAACAAAGAAGAAAGGGAAAAAAGGGAAATTAGAAGATTTTTTCAAATCCTGATGTATAGTGATGTTTCTCCGTGTCTTTATGTTTTTTAGCAATTACACTCTTAATGAGTGCTGATCGCCTTTTTAGCAATTACACTCTTAATGGGTGCTGAAGATCACAATGTAATTTTGTACTCCCAAGATGAAATAAAATTATTGTTTTTTTTTCGAGAAAAAAAAAAGCTTAGATTAGATAAACTATTCAAATTATATAAAAAAATTAATTCAGAACTGAAAGATTAACTTAAGTTAAAATATTACTCCAGAACTCAACAATTAGCTTAAGTTAAATTATTAAGGAAATTAATATTTTTTCCAACTGCCATTTTGGAAAGTTCACCTATATAAAGAAGGACAATTAGCAAGAGAGGAATTATCTTTTCTTCTATCATTACCTCATGGTAAGAGAAGATAACTACATACAGAAGTGAAGGAGCCTATTATTTTTCAAGATCTGACTTATCATGAGCAGTCTACCATAGGTCCTCTACTTGTCCTATTGCATGTTGGAACCAACTTGGGGGATCCATTAGTGAACCAAGAACGGTTAAGGGTCAAGGTTGGGAGGAACATGGTAGTCCCAACTTCATTCGGTTCAAATATTAATAGAGTTCAGCCAGATCAATACATAATTATTTTCCGTAACTAGTATTTGAAGATGTGCAGATCTGTACCAGCAAAAGGATCAAGCTGCACTGTTCAGGCTACAAACAAAGGACCCAGCTACAAGAGTACAAGAGTTCAGGTAAGAAGAATTCAGGTTTTAACGCGTCTTCATCATCTCGGAAAGGTTAGAATATATAAATTCCAACTCTGTTTTATTTGAAGTATATTAATGAGAAGATGTATGTACATTCGAAATGGTTGCATCTCGGTATTCCTTCTTCTGAATATTTGCTAAACCTTTAAAAACATGTAACCGACCTCTGTATTAGCATTTATATCTCTGTCTAAATCTTTATTTAATTTTTGAAGGAGTTTACTATGCAAACGCCCAAATTCGTGAAGTGTACCTCTGTCGAAATCTTTATTTATTTTCTGAAGGAATTTATTTTGCAAACGCCCAGATTCGAGAAGGGTACCAATGTCTAAATCTTTAATTAATTTCTGAAAAGAATTTACAGTCCAAATGCCCAGAAACGTCGTGTTTATCCCTATCTGGGGTAAACTAAGATTCACCTATCATGTAAATCTTACTATAGCTTAATAGCTGAGGTAAACTCATGTTAGGATTAAATTCTAACCAATTACATATAGAAGGCATGCTTAAATTATATTCGACTTTTTTAGTGTAATACTTCTAGCATTAAGTTGTGTTTATATTTGTGGTATATATAAAATACCTTTGCATAGAATGAATAATTTTAATATTAACTAGATAATTATATGTAGATTGGTATGCAAGTAAAGATAACGGATTTTCTAAACTCTTATTCAAAGTATCACCCTCGTTTCAATAGAAAATATATGTGTTATATTTATGGATAACATAGAAATATGCTCATGTGATATATCAAGACAGAGGAATTATTTACAATATTTAAGAAAGAAACTTTTATTCAAGAAAAATAAATTCATAAAGATGTATGAAGGAATATTTTATTATGAAGTATTATTTCACTCCCTATACTAATCCATTTACATAAATAAGGTAATGATTTAGGTTATGAGGAACATGTCCATATTTATGAATATGATTATATTTTAGAAATTGTTGTATATATAGAAATTAGATGATTATAGTTTACTTCAAAGTTATGGTTAAAGGATTTGATATCGAAAGATATATATTGAAGAAAATTATAGTAGGTCTTGAATTAGGACTATGATATGTATATATAGTATTAATATATATATATATATATATATACATAAATCAAATCAATATAATCTATGCACTTGAAACTAAGTTAAATCAATAGTTCCACTTCTCGTTATAGAGTGAACTAAAGGGAATGTTGTTTCTTTAAACCAATCATTAATTTAGATATCATAGGACAGGGTTCTGAAATCATAAGAATGGAAATTGCAATAAGATTTGCATCCTTAAAGTTATCTTTATTTTAATATATTTTATACACTCATCACATTTGAATTATATAAAAGAAAGAAAAGTATTGTAAACAATCGGGTGTTGGATAGTCCTAACCCCATTGTTAATAATATAGTTCTCTTTAGAAAAATTTATATATTACATATTTGATAAATAAGAACCATTAAACTTTAGAATGGGAATCGTTATTATGCGAACAACCCTAGTGACATAGTTCTTCGTCAAGAAGGCTACTAGAGAATTAAGGTAAGAAATTCTCAATGAAGAATTTAAGAAAGCCTTAGTAAGGCGAGATGATAGAACCCCTTTGGATGTCAACATGAAGAACATCTAAAACTTCTCATTACTGAAGTCATTGTAAAGAGAACATCAAATAAGTTACTGAGTGATTAAAGTTAATTAATGTCCAACATGTAAGTTACGACCTTCTGGAGACCATTAAGAAAAAAATAAAAAAATTTAGGGTGTATTTTGAGGTACATTACAAATACCGCTATGATAGAGCGAGAGATAAGTGGACGCCGTTTGAGTGCTAGGGAGGATTGCTTGGAAGGTTGTAGACAAAGAAAAACAATATCAATTGCTTGAAAAGTGTGCTCGGAATGGTGTTGATTGGCTTGTTGTTTTATTCGAATTCTGGCCATGTGAAGAGTGTCCTGCAAAATGCGAAGAATCTGATCGCGGTTTCAAAGAACCATATCAATTGCCTGAATTGGTGCACTGTTGAGGGTGTATGGAAGAATAAATGGCGGTGCCTAACCATAGATTGCTTCATATGGAGTAATTTTAGATGCATTAGGGTACCACCATTCAGCGAGAGGGAGCCACTTCGCCCACGGAGGTTGTTGTTCAGAGGTGAAGCAATGAAGATAAGTTTCCAAAAATTTATTGGTAATGTCAGCCTGCCCTCCACTTCGGATCCTGAATGTCGACCTGATCATTCATTGTATCTGGAGCTTCTTCACCAATGTCAAAGGCAGGCAGGGAATCCACATCCAAGAGATAGAGCTTTTGCTAAGCACATCTATGTCCCCGAGTAAATTTCTCATCACAATTATAACAAAGCCCTTTTTCTCTGCATGCCTGCATCTCTGTTTCAGACAAATGCTTGATAGGAGTTGGTCGAGGAGCTAGCGGGATGGGAGGTCATTGAGAACCCATATTTTAGAAGGAAACAAAAGTGCGTTTGGAGCATTGTTGGGATGCAATCTTGTCTCCTGCCAACTTAGCCAAGCCCAGGGCTTCCATCATTGTATTGGGATAGAACATTTTAACCTCTGAGCGGATTTCATCCTTAAGACCACTGATAAAACAACTCGTGTAGAATTCATCACACAATCCATCTGTGTGATTGGCTAGTTTCTCAAATTCTTTCTGATACTCTCTCACAATGCCGAATTGGAGAATTTTAGTGAGGGCTCCTATGAAGTCATCAAAAGCACTAAGAACAAATCGTTGCAAAAGGAGCTCGCAAAAATCTCGTCATTTTGGCTCTTCATGAGCCTTGATGTACCAACGGTACCATTGAAGAGCTTCTTGTTCCAAATGAAAGGATGCAAGTGAAACTTTGGTGACATCAAAAGTATTATGAAGACTGAAATATTGTTAAGCACGATAGATCCATCCAATCGGATCAGTACCATTGAAGCGAGGAAAATCAAGCTTCGAACCACAGAAATTGCTAGAAGACGAGAACCCACTTGCTAATGAAGACTCGGATTGTCCTTTGTTGTTCATGGCTGAATGCTCAAGATGGAGGCCGAGAAATTTTTCATCCAGATCTTGGAGTTTGGTTTGGATGGCTGCAAGTGCTTCCTCCATGGTTTTTGCTCCTACGCGGGTGACAACCATAACTATGAGAGTTTTAGGGGTTTGACTAGGTTTTGGACACTTTCGAATGGACAAGGAAGCAGAAAATGGGGATTTCAGAAGTGGGGTGAAAGAATGAGAAAATTTGTCAGAGAAGGACAAAGAAGCAGAAGTAGGAAATGAACACGGTGGCAAAATTTGAAGGCGATTGGGTGAAAATTAAAGAAGTTATGGGAAACCCTAAAAATATACAAATGTGGGATTTCTGGCTTTGGGAAGTGGAATTTGGGATAGGATCCTCAGGAATGAAAGATGTAGAATGGGATGATAGGGGTGTCAAGGAAGTTTCAAGGGAAATAGACTGAAAACAAGGGAGATATGGCAAAAAAATAGAATTTTATACTTCTTTTTTTTCCAGAATGGATCTGCTATGATGTAGAAGGGATCGGAAACAGATGGATCTGTAATGGCTCGGAAGGGATCGGAAATAGATGGATCTGAAATGGCATGGAAGGGATCAACAACAGATGGATCTGAAATGGCATGGAAGGGATCGACAACAGATAGATCTGAAACAACGCGCAAGTGATCGGCAACAGATAGATCTGGAACGGCGTGGAAGTGATCGGCAAGAGTTCTAGATAGAGAAAATCTGTGATTTATCAGCTGAAAATAGATATGGACCCCATATGCTCAGCTTCCTAACAGTTCAAGGGATTCACTTGGCCACCAATGTTGTCTGACGACTTGTATATTGGGGTAGTACCCCTCACTCGACGGCTCAGGTAAAACTGATAACTGCTTTACCACAAATGACAACTCTTGGTTTACCTCACGGGTGGAAACTAGTCAATTAGGTAGGGGTCGTTTCCCTTTTCACTAGTAGGTCCTCTCAATGGGCCAGCTACTTTGGGGTTCCTGTGGTACTCCTCACAATCAGTTTTAGGGCTTATGCCCAAGTACTTCCCATAGTTAAGCAGATAGGGATTATTCTCAGATCTGAGCCTGCAACAAATGCGAAAAAAATTTAGCAAAAATTTCACCCAGTGAGCCCAAGAAAGTGCTATGATACCAGATGTGAGAAACTTGCAACAATTAATTGATAAAATGCACAATATATTGGATAACGGAATATTTTTATTGATCACGAGCCACTTCTACAAGGAAACCTCCTTTGAGAAAGCTCAATACAAATAACTTCATGGTGCCTTCATTGGCCTCAATGCACACTTATATACTAAGTCTAGGCACCAATACTATGGGTCAAAACCATGGGCCAATACAAACTATGGGTCAACAAATACTACGGGCGACTTACAAATCATATGCACCCAACAACAATAACACAAACTATGTATCAACAAATACTATGGGACGTCTTACAAAGCATATGTGTCCAACAACAATATACTAACAAAGTAAAGACATGGGTTCCTAACAGGCCTCTCAAGCCCTCTCCAACTCAGTTTTGTTTCTAGTTGTCCTCAATATTAAATTTTGTATAGATGTCTGGAAATTGAATTATGATTTCCAAGTTGAACCAGCATATTTGGTTGTGTTGCTTCAGGCAATGTCATGTAACTACCTTATGTGTAGAAAATAAAATTTATTAGCTCTTATTAACACACATAAATAATTGCAATGTGTGGCTAAGCTCATAGGTCGTGCAATGCTAAAACCTAGGCTCTGGTACCAATTGTAACATCATGAAATTATTCACTTACATTTACACACATTTTTTTTTGGATATACGAATAGTGTTATATTTAAAATTTACTAGTTCGTATTCCCAATAAACTCAAGCCTAGTTGAGTTTACTATGTATGCAATTCTGTGCTCATTTCATTGAACTAGCTTATGATTTTATGATTATTTTATGTTCACATCTTTTTTATGAGTACTTACATTAGTGTTCTATCCCTTAAGCATATTTATAGATGTGTACATGTTCTCTATCAAGAACTCTTTACTCATCATTATGTGAGACATATTAACCTTAGTTTGATATTTAAAAATTAATCCTTTCAATAAGTCAATTATAACAACCTCTTATTCTACTAGTTATTCATGTGGACTCTTTTTACTTGTGTTTTTATTTCAAGCGAGTATTGTTCGTTTAGCATATTATATGCTAGCATCTCATATGTTCTCATTATATCAAATGAATATCCAGTTAAGAGAATTACAATGTATTTTATATACCATTGAATATTGTCCTTATTCATAGTATTACTATTTACATGGTTATGAGTTATAACTAACTCTTATCCTTTATATAGCGTATCTATCTATTTGAAATAACTTAAAACTTTGTTTATTAGCCATACTACATGGCATCGGGTCTTCATGGGAATTTTTGACCCCACATTAAACATAGTGTGTTAATATTTTAACAATGTTCTCAATGTTAATATGAGGACACCTTCCATCATTTAATGGGTTCAATTCAAGGAGGTTTACTTAGCTATGACCTAAATCCTCTTTTTAACTTGTGTACAGGTGTTATTATTATGGCATCGACCTTTAATCTCACCCACAACTTCAATTCGTAAATCTTGAACTCCACGTTAGTTTGGTAGGTAAACAATGGTGAATCTCCCATCGTGGAGCTTATGTAGGCATTGTTCCTTTAATGGTTTCAACCACCATTACGATGTATATTACATGTGGTATTCTTCTGGTAGTTCAAGGTTTTGATTGCAATATTAAATAGCTCGTATGAACTCCTCGAAGAATTACAACGAGGGATTTACCCTTCCAAACAAAGTTTCCCAATTTTCATTGTTATTGTTGGTTTGAGAAAGAAGAGAGGGTTTTTCTCTGTAGCTCAGAGGGTTGAGAGCAAGTCACGAAACCCTAGAGCTTGTCTTTGCTCAAAACACAAGCTCTGCTAGCTTTGTCGTGATCGAATCTATGCTTGGGGTGCTTCCCAATAATGTAACCAGTGCCTATTCCCTTCGAGGAATGGAGTTGTGGAAGACCATCTACCATGGAATTGTTTGATAACAGAAGCAAATACTTATAATTAATATGTCCAAATATTTCATGCCAAATCCTACTAACCTCATTACCATGTGTGCGAAGAGCAGTGGGCTTTGCAAGCGGAATAAAGTGTGAAAACTCATAGCATTTTGTAGTGTGGTTCGTCTTTTCGACTGCAACAAGTCTTCCACTTTTGATATTAGAAATTTCAACTGTATTAGGGCTGAATGTAACTTGCTTCGTTTCACCAGTGTGTGTCATTTGATACACAAAAAGAAGATTTGAAGCCAAGGAAGGCACATAGAGAACATTCTGAAAGCTTCCATGATCTACATGAATCGTACCTTTTCCCTTTGAATAAAGTTTGGAGTCATCTCCCAAATGGACGGGGATGGAGCTATTTGGATTGAATGAAGAAAATAAATCAATATTTGCAGCCATATGATTCGATGCACCCGAATCTATCAAGAGAGTAGTGGGATTCGAAACAGTTGCCATGAGTGCTTGTCCTCTTTCATGATCATCATTCCTATCCTTCTTCCTTGCACCGTCAGGAAGAGTTATGTTGTTCTTTTCCAAAAGGAGGGCCATTTGATCTATAGTCTTCTTCATACATGAACTTTCGGGATGAAAGCCATGGTTGCAATAAGTGCATTTAGATTTTTGGTTACCTTCTTTTCCCTTTTGCTTGAACCTAGGAGGACCATGAGTAAGTTAGGCAAGTCAATAAATGTGGATGGAATCATTATGAGGGATAATTAGGTGTTTTAGGGATTTTATAGTGGCCATTAATAGGCAATTTGATCAAATTTAGTGCATTAGCACACTTGGTCCAACCTTATCCCATAAAACAGGAAAGTGGTGCATCTGCCTCATTAAATGCATTAAGTAGGGCGCCTTTGACTCCCCAAAATAAGGAAATGGGAACACTTGTGGACAAACTTGACTATAATGACAAATAACTAGTCTAATATGTGGACAAAGCCCCTAGACTAGGCACTATGAATCCAAACCATGCAACAACTTACACTAAACACTTGGAACCTTATGTAGGGAATATTAACCAAGGTCTATATGGGAATTATGATCCAACAAACAAAAATATAAGCATCACATTCAAAAATATTATAAAGACAAATAATAAAGATGGATAAATTGACCAAATGCATTCTAGGTTTTTAACACTAATTGATCATAAAATCCATTAAAAACATAGCTACTTTTTCATTCATTGCTAAGGATATGCTAGCATTTTTAGACATTTCTATGCAATTGATAAAACTGTAAATTCATGAAAAGTAACAACAGAGAACTATAATAAATTTTGAACAATTCTCCGCTAAAATTATTATCAACATAAATTAGAAAATATAAATATTTTCCTAAACCCTTGGCTCAGCCATCCATATATTAAATATTACATAAATAAATAAACATAAACATAACTCTTTAAAAACAACTTATCTGAAAAACTTTGCTTTTGCCAACTTGCTATGGAACTACCATGTTCCTCCCTGCCATAGATTACTGCTACTGTTCATAAACATTCAACTTGAGCAGATAATCACCTTCGAGCCAGACCAAGCTCACTAAGAAACTAGAACCTAGGGTTTTTTTTTCTGTGTGTACTCTTCTTTGATGTAGACTTGCCAAAAGGATCCCTTTACTCAGTTCTCTGGTTCGTGAAATATAATTCCTCTTTCTGTTTAAGGAGTGCACACTCTAAGACCTCTGCTTGGACCAAACATCATTGAGCTCAATAGGAAACTAGGATGGACTTGTATTGTGGCAATGGGAAGACCTACCTCTGCAGTCTCCCTTATCTACAGTTCATTTTTCCTCTTCTTAATTCCTTTTCAGGAATGGCTTTCCTCTCCATTTTGGCTTCAAGAAAATGTTACCAGCTGAGAAAATTCTCAAGAGAAAACAAAATAAAGTGCATCCTCCCCCTTTGATTCTTTTCCCTTTTATCATTTCTCGCTTTCAAGAAAGAGTAGTTAGGGTTTATTTCATTTTCCTCACAATTCTTGAAAATCAAAATTATCATTTCTCTCATATTATTTATCTTTTATCTTTTTAAATTTTAATTAATCTCTAGTTCTAATTCCCTAGTGAGCTTGGTCCCTCATTTATCAAGTAATCCCATAGCAAGTAGGTAGAATATTCAAGAAATAATAAACCACTTTAATCTCATAAAGTGTTATTTGTCCATGATGCCTCACATCATTCATAGGTCCAAGTCTCAAAACATATTTACATGCATATTTATTATTTATTTACATAAGGGGTAAAACTCTTGGGATGTTACACTAAATTATAAGAAATTTTAGGTCATTCACTTCATTTCCAAGAAGATCTCAGGAAAAATGTCGACAATATTTCTCAACTCGAGGAATGATAAAATGTTGACGCAATTAGAAGTAATAGCAACAATATTTGTTCATTGAGGGAAAAGGATTTATACACTAGACTATGTTGATTTGTTGTTATTCAGTCTTGCACCCAACTTCTCCATGATGTGGTCGTTGTTGTTACATATCTTTGCAAGATTAAAAAATCAAATTTGGAAACCAAACTTTCTTTAAATGTAAACTTAAATTCCTTCGAACTTATCTCATGCAAAGTAACAATTTTGAATAACACATCGATTGTACCAAGGATTCTCATACAATTTTTTCTAAGAAAAATAATATGAAATTCATTATAGAGTTGTCCTTGTAGCTACTTCTATATTGGCAATAAAAATTGAGCAATCAGATTTACCCATTGTGCTCCAGTTTCCAATGGCTTTGTGGAAAAGACAAGATTCTACAAGCGTGGAATATGGCACTCAAGATATGGAGTGGTTATGGGCCTCCAAATAAAGTTGCAAAAAAGATTCATAATTGTGCAACATTACAAAATATAACAAAATCATACTTCCCTAAATACTATATAGTTGCATACCACAGTTCCCTTCATATGAAAAACGAGTCTAATATTCATTTACTAATACAAGTGATGAAGGGCCTAATTCACCATTAAATGCAATTTTACAAAGTGAGTTCAACTATGTTAACCAACATATAATAGCTTCATTCTTTCCTTCCATTATTACGCATGCTTGCTTTCTTATAGGGATCTCTAAAGTGACATATAATAGATTCATGCTTTCCTTCCATTATTATGCATGCTTGTTTTCTTCTGGGGATCTCTAAAAGTGACACTTAAATGTAATTTACATATTTGTAATTTGAAATTTCATCTCCTTTTAATTAGTTTTAAAATCTTAACCAACTCCTATAATCTAAACTTATACCTTGTAATCCTCAAGTTACAGATTAGTTACAACAAAAAACAACATAGCAAGCACTTGTTGAGTGCTTAACCAAATCTTAGGGTCGGGCTCAAGCATGTGTCAAATAAGACTGTTCGCACACCGATAAAATTTTGGCCTTGGAACTCTTTTAAAATATATATGACCCTAAAGAATGGTCGTAGCAACCCCTAGCCCATTTTTCCATACAAATTGCACATATTGCTAAATACAAATTCCTTGAATTGTAGTATTTTATCTTCAAGACTGAGAATTAAAATAGTAACAATATATTTATAAAAGCATTAACATGATTCCCTTTGAAAAAACAATGAGGATATCAATGGAATGCACTACTCTTAGGAGTCAATTTTTACACAAAGGGTGTATCCTTGAAAATCTTAGAAAACATTTTGTTGCATGTTTTGCATACACCAAGATGGTGGCACTCCACACAATAAAATGTAAACAATGACTCCTACACTCCGCATGTCAACATATGGTCCATAGTTTCACTTTAGGACTTCCAATGCCATTTAATACAAACTACCAAGTATTTGACGAATCTAGGGTTTAACTTGGGTACCATCCTCAAAATGAAGGGAAGCACCCGGGGATTTTCCTAGGCACTATGACTTGGGGAAAAAACATCTTTGTCATATGTTGTATCAACAATGAAATATCTATAATTCTTACTTTTGATTTCTACTCATATTTCAAATACAAAATTATGGATATTGACCGCCTCGTCCTTACTCAATAAAGAAATGCTAAGTTTTTTTACATGCAATTGTACATTTTATTGTAAGATTTGTGCTTGATTATAAACTAAGAAACCAAAATTAACAAAAAGTTTTTATACTAAAATTTGGACTATACATTCAAAAGTGCAAACGATGCAAGTTTAGAAGAAACTATGAACAATGGATTGCAAGTACTATTTCTGCATAAACCAAAGTTTTGGAATTTATGGTCAAACAAATAGAGCTACATATTCAATCAGAATTAGGCTGAAAGAAGGGAATTACATCAAATAATTATGACCAAAAACACAAATTTAAAAATTGAAGTACCTCACTAAAGATCAAATAGGGATTGTACTTGAGGTAGTCACGGCGATGAACAAGAATAAGTGGAGAGAGTTCATGTTCTAAGTACTATTCTAGTTGCATTAAAGGCTGAGGAAGATTGGTTGCAGTATAAAGTCATACCTTCACATGAATGAGGGAGACTAGGAAGGAAAATGGGAGGAAGAAGTGGAAATTGAGTTGGATCATATGATGCAATACATCAAGCTTATAAAAAAGTAGGTTCTATAAAAAAGGATTTAACATTAATGAATAAAAGAATGGAAGGGAATCCTATAGTTGAGGACTATATAGAGAGAGGAAAAGAAGCAAATGAAATAAGAAAGAATAAACTATATGGCTATTATACAAACAAATGAATAAGAAATCAACAACAAAGATATCCAAATGCATTAGAACTAGAGAAATTTGGGAATTTTGGATAACATATCAGTAATAGGAAAGTCAAGTATGATGAGCACGGTGGCAAATATTATTCTAGCTCACCCCTAGGGTGTATGAAAGTTTGGAATATATTGGGACTGACTAATCATTATGAGAAAAAAATGATCTTGTATCTTGTTTTCACCATAGAATTTTAAACAATCTTGTTTGCTCCTCGTTGGAGTAATAGAAGTTGGAGTTGGACTAATCATTGTGATAAAAAAAATGATGATGTATCCAGTTTGTGCCTCATAAACACTCAAGCGGCATATTACAAGGTAGTTATGGGTAATCCAACTGATCTTATATATTATGCATCCTAACCATAGAATGAGTTGAATGTTGCATTAAGAGATTTGTATGAAAAATCAAAGACCTTTCAAAACATTTGTTGTGAGCTTGCCAACATCTACAATTAGACTTATCAATGGAGGATAAATCAACAAAGTTACAAATTCAGTTTGATTTAGTCAACAAATGTAAATAGAAATGTAGAACATCCCACCAAAGCTCCCACCATTGCTTACGAATTGAATACTCAACATGAAAATTGGATTAAATGCTTGGTAAATTTCCAATTAGTGGGCAGAGGATCACATCAAAGCTACATATCAAAGAATCCTATGTATATTAGGAAAATAGGAAAATAGGATTGATTAAAGTCCTTGCTGGAAAATTGGACAAGAATATTAGAAAACTAAAGCAGAACTCCATTGCACTTCAGAATTCAATAAAGCAGTACGTATTCCCTTTTTCCAATATCACTGACGAAACTTTTGGAGCATGGGATTATTAAAGTAATTATATTTAATAAAAAGGAGGAGTTACACAAAACTCCAACATTCCAACCAATTCAAAAAAAACATTGAACTTCCTATAACTGAATCTTGTTAGATTATCAATATGTAGGATGAGAACTAAATGGAATGGGATTTTGCTTGTTTTATTTCATGTAAACATATTGAGAGGAATTTAATAAGTAGAAGCCATTATATTCAATAGATTGGGAGAAAGACTTTGAGTCTAACATTGAATATACATGGAATCTCTTCTATCCCCTTGTGAAGCATTGGAATTGTAGTGAGGATATCTCTTTCATGTGTGGATGGTTCTCATATATATAGAATGCATTCTCATTTTTTATTATCTTTGATAGGTTTTTCTATAACTGTGAACATGGAACTATAATTATCTATTTAATTAGACTTTTTTTTATATTAGGTTATCCATATTTTTGTCTATATTCATTCAATGAGTTTCTTCTTGGAGATAATAGTAGTACCAATATAGATCCATCTTAACTTCAGATTACCAAGTTCTAAGAGGGATCAAATCCCTCAAGATGAAAATTGTTTTTAAAATGCAAAATTCGTGGAAAATGTTGCACTTCAAGGGATTTGATCTCTCTCAATGCTTGGTAGAATCAGAATTAAAATGGATCTATACTAGTTTAATATGTAAATCTTTCTTATGTATATCATGGTTTAATCATGGCTCAACTCATAGCAAGAAGTACCCAACTTTAGTTATTTTTTTTTAGTTTTAATTAACTCAAATATATATCTCTTTGGTTTTGAACATTAGATTAGGGATGACATTGTAAAAATTTTGTTTGCTTAATATTTTATTATTTTAGTAAAGTGCCACGTGTCATTGCTGAGCATGGAATTACACCATATTGGTGTTTAACTTTAACTTATGGATGACATTGTAAAAAAATTATTTGCATAATATTTTATTATTTTATTAAAGTTCCACGTGTAAACTCCATATTGAACACATAATTACACTTGTCCCTCATACCGGTTATAGAAAGCACCTATCTATGCAAATATAGGTCATCCTCTATTCATTTCCCTTTAATGATTTTCTCTTAATTAGAGAATCTATAACAGATTTGCAGGATCCATATAAAGTAGAATTTTATGTGCATTTTGTAGTGTACCCCAACTAGAATTTGGGCACACTAAATCAAAACTCTGATGTACTACTGAGGTAATTATGCTACAACTCTGATAAATCTGCAACAATCTTATGGTCCACTTATAGGATGAGAAAATGGAACACTAGCTCCAAAGGTTCTTCAATAGGTACTAGGAGGCTTGTGGCTTGACTCCGGAAGGCTTGGGATGGATTGGAGATGCTTGGAGTGGATTTGGAATCTGTTTTTGCAGTGTATGTAGATTGTATAATAAAAATTACAGTGTTGGAGGGGTTCGGGAGAGGTTTGGAGGGACTTCAAGTGGAATTGGGAATTTGAGACAACACAGGGTAACAATTTTGAAATGGATGGAAGGGGTATATAAGAATCTCAATTATATTCAAAATAAATTGGGATGGACTGTAGAGAGTCTCATTTTTTTGTATCAACTCATAGAATTTGAATTGGATCTCTTGAGAGGGAGATATGGTTGTTTTACTGTGAGCTAGTCAAAATTGACTAGTGAATGAGCAAGGGTGTGGAAATTAGGGATGGATGGAATGGATTTCGGTAGGTAGGATAGAGGCTATGAAATATGTGGCTGTAGGTGGTCTGAATAAATTAAAAAGATTCCAAGAATAGCAATTTATGTGCTTGTTTAGGATTTGATGAGGGTTTTGTCCAATTCATCCTAGGGAGAGACTAGACTTACAACTCGAGTCAACTGGCACAAGAGGTGGGTGAATTTTTGGAAATAGACCATGGATGGGACAAAATTTATCTTATGTATCTTTAGGATGCATTACTTAATCATTTGGAAGTACATTAGTTGGATAATTAATCTCAAACTCAAAAGATGTTGATTTCCATGCAGAACTGAGAGAAAACGAAGACATAGAGTGGAACCAAATGGAGCTTTATTTATTATCTAGGGTCAGCATGGACCATGTACATTAGATTCGTTGTGCTAAGAGAAGAAATGATAGCAACAGCATGAGAAGAATGCTAGAGAGAAGATAATATAGATATATAGTGAAGATGTGATCCCTCTACACAATATGGATCTGATATTGTATGTAGCTCTTCAGGAGTTTTAGGGGCGAAATTTCGCCAATTGGCTATTTTTGGGGGGTTTTTTAGAAAAATAAATTTTCTATTTGGTCATTTTTAGTCTCTAATATAGTCTATATTTACATAAAACTTGTTTTTTTTTATCATAATATTCACCAAAATTTACAAGTTTTGTTAGTAAATTGTTTGTTTCATATTTATTATTCACCTACCAATCTATATATATGTTTTTTTCAATCCAAAATAATCGTCTAGAATAATATACTTAAGTATATTTTTGTAATCCTCCTGGGTCGGAAGGTGCAGGTGGAGTTATTTTTTACTCCAAGGGGAACAAGTAGAAAGAGTACCTTGGGGAATTGGAAGAAAGACAAATAATGGTGCGGAATGGCTAGCCTTAATCAAAGGGTTGATCTTGCAAGGGAAATGGGAATTGAGTAAATCGTGGTTATTGGAGACTCGTTAATGGTCACACGAGAAGCGAGGAATATAACGAAGAATTGAAAGAACCCTTCCTCAAAGATGAACTATCTTCTTAAATGCATTGTCAACGAATTTAAAGTTGTCAATTTCCTCCATGTTTTGAGACATTTTAACAAGCAGGCGGACACCATGGCTAATAAAGAAGTAGGGTTAAATTGCAGTATCTTAGTGTGCAATCATGTTACCTATGATGGAAAATGGATCCCCTAAATCAGAGATTCTTTCCTCTAGAATTGCTGGAGAAATGAGAACTCCTCAGAGCAATGAGAAGATGAACCTAGAAGGTGGAGTCAACACCCATCTCCTACTCCCTATAGCTATGGATCTAAGTGTCGGAAGGGGCACATTTAATCTCCTTAATCAATTTTTGGGTCATTCCTGGATCCCCTCACACACTTATCTTAATTGTTTGAGGACCGTCTCAAGCACCAACCAGATGGATCGCATGCATTGTACTTCGGTGGTTTTTCGGGCTCGAGGTATTTCTTTAAAGACCCGGGGGAGTGAACTTGACTTCATTTTCTAGATCCATGTGGTTTGGCGTTTGCAAGTTTCTTTCATACCTGGGAGCCCTATTGCTTGGCATCTAATAAATACTTTCAGAGAAATGAAAGATTTCATTCTCGGGCCCTCAAACCTAGGATGTGCCTCAGTTCATTCAAGTTTCTTGCGATGCAAGAAAACAATCCGAAAACATGAAGGAACTCAAAGCTGGGAAAGCTTGATGATGGAAGGCATTTGTGTCAATGCGCAGAGAGAAGATCAGGTAAGCTCGCCTGTGCATGGCCTTTGTCAATATGATTTTATGGGAATGAAAGAGTGGATGGATACCACCCTGGAGAAGGGAGATTGTGTTAAACTCGGCTCTACACATAGGAATGGAAGCAATTCAATTTCTGGTGAGGTTAAGAACTATCTGAAGGACCTGGAAGAGAAAATCCACTTGTCTAGAAATGAGATTCTTGAATTGAAGAGGAATTTAACTTGCTTATTCTCTCTTGCTCAAGCAACACACTCGGAGGTCAAATACTCCAACAACAAGTTAGCAGATAGGGTTCTAAATCTGGAGGAAGCCATGGGCACAACTCTTCCTCATGAGGTCAGCAAGGAAACAAATATGGAGGTTGTCAATAGAAAAATCATGGAAGTGGGTAGGAATATTGAAAGTTTAAAAAATGAGCTGGTCAATTCGCATACCAGCAAAAGCTCAGCAAAGGAAGGGAATGCAGAACCTTCAAACGATGATATCCATCAAAGGGACACTCGTTTACTCTCCTAGTTATTTGGTCATTGACTACTCTCTGCATTTTCTGGTTATGAAGTGACTTCTTTTTTGCAAATTTTGGTATTTTCTTTTCAGCCTTGTCTTATAGACAGAGGTCCAAGTCTTAGGAAAGTCTAGTATAGGGGTTTTTGTGGGCTGATATATTGAAAGCATTTACATGTTTGATTCCCTTTTGGATAGATCATAGATATGTTTTGTTTCTGTACTCTTCTTCTCGGACAGTTTGTAAGGAGATATAGCCTCCATAGATTAGGAAAGTTTCATGATAGTTATAGGATAGCGAAGTATGAACAAGGAGTGGTGGATGCAGTTCTACTTTGGGAACAATCCTTCCTAAAAATTTTGTAATATCTATTTTTTTATATAATCAAAATCTCTTCAATCATTTCTGTTAAAAGAAAAGTATACTTTTGTAATCCTTAAAAAATACCCTGTTGCAGGAAAAAATGCGTTCGTCTTGGACACTAGGAACACCTACTAATGAAAGGGGCGGATGTGTGAATGCTCAAGTGTGCCACCACAATAGAAATATCACCAATGTTAGGAAATGGCACTAGAACTGGATGATAAACCGAACATAAAGTCTGGCCTCAGTACTGGAGTAGAATAATGAAAAAGAACTTTGAAACACAATGAGTAAGACTAAGTGTCTTCCTCCACTTCACCAATGCCTTGGTTACTTAGTCGAAGAAGGGGGCCATCACCCAACTATTGTCAAGGGGAGCATCACCCAAGACTTAGGAAGCTAAAGCTTTCCTCATGAAATCAATACATCAATCCACCTCCTTTCTCCCTTATGACGCATCTCCTTTTAAGGAAATCAACTCATCCTCATGAATCCAAGTAGTTCCAATACACATCAACTCCCCATCAGTGTGAACATTAACCCCATTAGGATCACCCTCGCTAACCAATTTGACCATATCTTCATAAATCTTCAATAATAATGTGAGCATGTCTATAATCAAACTAATTTGACCCCTTCAATAGATGAATACAATGAACCTAGACATAATTGGACTGGACCTCCCATGTGGTTTTCCTCCATCACATGTGCAATAATTATTAATTTCCAATACCTTGGCAAAATACAAGATTGGCCACATAACCGCTTTCATTAATAACTCTGACTAAGAGAGTCCAAATCGAATTCCTCCTAGTGGCCAAATAATAATTATTTTACCACATCTTCACCTAGTTTGTCCACATTATTATCTTTAATAACAACCTCCTGGGGTTCCTTTGACCCAATAATTTCCAAAATAATTATTTAGCAAGTTTTTCCACATTTTTTTATTCTTGGGTGTGTCCACATATTTCACCAATTTTTCTTTGACCCATTTAGTTGCACAAATAATTATTGGTTTGCATTTTTTTACTTGTGAAAGGCATTATTAGCAAAATTAATCCTTATTTCTCCTAAGCAACTCAAAAATATTTTATTATCCTAAGGCAAATATTTTGCCTAAGGAAAATGTTTTAATAAAATTGGGATTTTTATTCTTCCAGGTAGCTTATTATCCAATTAATATTTTATTTTTGGACTTTGGATAATTTTCCTTAGGCAATTTTAACTTTGGCCACCAATTAATTATTTTAATTATTTTTGCCTAGCCAATTTTATCATGTGAACCTTAGGCACAATTTAGGAATATGACACATTTGCATTTACATTTTAGGATTTAGAACATTTTAAAATTAGTAATGATTGCAAGACCAAAATATGGAAGGGTTCCTTATTCCAAACCATTTAAGGTTTAATTGAGACCTTTCAATAAATAAGGAGAACACCTAATGTCAAAGAGGGCATTTCACCCTATCAACAAACGATTGGGGTGAGTCTTATTTTAGTATTGTCATCCATGAATGAGTTATTGATTTTCATAGAAACTTCCAACATAGTCTTGCACATGGGATCCTTCTCCACCTTTATGTAGCTTCCCCATGTTGAAAAATACTTATTCATTTTTTAATTATAATTCTTCATTTTGATTATCAACATCGCATAATGTTGTCATTATTTCATAATTCCTTCTGAGTTATGATTCCTTCTCATGTCTCATTCATTTTTCATGGTTTTATATTCTCCAAGGCAACGGCACATTTTTTACAAATGTCTTAACCAGTATTATGGAGCACAATTTTTATTATGCTTTTTATACAAGCTTGTATCTTTGAAGAGAATCTTCCTAGGTGTTATAGCGAAGTTAAATGCTTTTTAGAGCATACCCATGACAATGTCAATAAGATTAATTACCGTAAGTTTTATAATTTGGTTCTTTTATTCAATTGCTCTTTGAGTGCTTACAAAGCAATTGAATTTTTTCCATTATTTCTTTGTGGCAATGAAAATAGTTACCTCAACCTTAGTAGTTGTCCTTGCTTAATCCATAAGTCAACATGCAATTCACATATGTGTGGAACCCTAATGGAGGGAGACAAGATTTAGATTTCCTATAATCAAGGACAATTACGGGATGCCAGTTTGTGTTAGATCGAGGGGATTATGTGTAGGCTCAACCTAGAATCAAGGACAATTACTAAGGTTGAGAGAACTCTTTCCTTGAGATTTCCCTTGCAAATTCCTCCAATTCCTGTGCAAACCCACATATCATCCGATAGATGAAGAAATGTTTTAGTATTTACAAATTTGCACATCATATCTTTTTGTCTTTTGGAATAATCTAGAATCCTGTTGGGAATATTGAATATAATAACATTATGTACTTGTGTTATTATTTTCTATAACTAAATTCTTGGATTGACTTTGAAAATGTTTATACTTGTGCACATTTTGTGTAAGGCATTCCCTCAACTTTCTTCTTCAATTCCAGTGAATCTTGTCCATCTTCGATCACCTTAACTTTAAATTCACTTTCTTTTGCGAGCTCACTGATTGTTGCAGCAGCTGGCTCTTCCATAGTTATAGCAATGGGATCATAACTTTTGGTAGGAGAATTCTTTGCACTTCATTCCTGCAATGTTTTGAATGAACTGTCTCCAGCTTTACTCAGTAAGCTATATGTGTTAGGATCAGAGTCCTCAACCAAATCCATTAGTTCACATGCCTCAGAGTATGCCCGTACAACTTGCATCCCGTGTTCAGGAGATAGCCGAACAATTATGTTGACCAATGACACTGTGGTTAGCTTCCAAGATTGTTTGCTTGCAAATATAAAGTGGAATAGCATTTCTAGCTTCACATTCTTTTGTGCTACGTCAATTTACAAATCAAGATATGATTATACTCGGATCAAGTTGCAAAATCAAACCCAAAAGTTAGGCTACATGGATTCAGAACATGCAATATCAGATGTATCCACGTCGAAATCTTAAACCCGTGTAAATTGGACAGGTGGACAGTCACAAGAAAGGAGTTGATTGGAAAGATGGACGACGAATCTAGTAAAAAAAAACAATTTAAAGTAAAAACACATTCGGCTTAATTAAATTGTTAAGGAACATAGGGATTAGGAGAGGAGTGAGCTAAAGTCTAGAAGATTTGCACTTTCTTCGGTGAGTTGCCAGGAATCTGGCGACACGATTTGTTGTTGAAATTGGGATTTTCATTGTTGAAATTGCGATTTTGATTGTGAAAATGGATTTAGCGCCCTTGATTACCCCTAGGACACCCCGATTATGCAATCCAACAATTGAAAACTGTTATTTCAACAATTGATGTGGGATTTTAACAAAAAAAATTCACAAGATAATAGGTACAAATCCTCTAAACTTTAGCTCAAATTAGATAGCAATTCCTTCACTTCATTCTTGCTAGAATTGTTAGACTTTCAGTCTTGCTTCTTAATAAACAATGTACATATAATTTAAAATAGTTTTAAATCTTATAAAATAAAAATAAAAAAGAACATTTTAATTTTTTATAATATCCCACAATATCCAATATCTTATATTCTCCGTTATCCTTAAAGCTAAATCTCTCGATCTCGAAAAGTCGATTAAAAAAATACGAAAAAAAAAAATGAAAATGAAAAATCTAATTATATTTTAGATTTTTAATCTTTCATATAAATTAAAAAAACAAACAACATATGAAGATGACATCCTAACTATTGTGTCAAATTGAAGAAAACAATGTATGAGAATGGCATCCAAACAAAATTTTATAAATACCACCACGCTTTGCACAACTACTTAATTTAAAAATTTGACTAATTTGAATTGATTTAAATGGAATAAAATTCTCGGCACGATGAAAGAGAAAGAGTGCGCTTTCTTTATTTTTCACTTTCCTTGAACTTTGAATATTTTTCACTTTCCTTAAACTTTGAATATTTTTCACTTTGGACATTAATTGGTTCATGAAAAGCATTTTTTACTGAAATTTTACAGAACATGTTGTTTTGTGATGGTCAATAGAGCATAGAAAAACTTGACAAAAAAATAGGTATGGAGTAATCCCACCTCCGTGTCATTTAATATTTGGTCTTCAATCTCTGTCAATGTGAGACATTCCTGACCCATCTGCCATTCAAAGCACGCGTGACTATTTAAATTCAATCCAGCCGACCAACATGGACTTCCTTCCTACAAAATGGTTGGTTGTGATGATAGGTTGCATGGTTGGACAAACATGACTTTGGTGGGTAGTCTTGCATGGAAAGTATTGCCTTAAGTGTTAGAAGAGATGGAAATGTGGTTTGGTTAACTATGGCAACAACACGAGGGTTCTTATCTATGATTTCATATAATGATGGACATTCCTGGTTGAAATTTAATGTATACTGAAAGAAAATTGTTCTACAATTTAACTAGTTTAAATTTATTCGACAAATATTTTTGTTTTATATAAAAAAAAAATATTTTTTTTGACCTAACATATTGATGCAATAAATTTAATTAAATGTTATATTAATAATTAATTTACATTAAATATATTTGAGAAAATGTTGCCGGCCTCTAAACCCATGCTTATGTTTTTATGATGATGATGATGATGTCGATGGTTAGCATCCACTGAAACCAACGTTGGTCTATCAGACTTTAAGAAGATTACTTAGATTGCCGTAAAATTTTATTTTTATGCTGAAAAAGCTTTGAAAGAAGTGTTTCTAGGTCAACATAGTTTTGACATGTTAGAAGGTTATGAAGGTTTGCATTGTAGCAAATACTAGCATAGACCCATGTAACTCCAGTTCTACAAAGCATTGGGAGGGATCAAATATGCAAATATTTCACCACTAAACCACAACACACATCCCTCTCACAACTATGCTACAACACATTGATGCATGCATTCTTATTTTTTACTTTTATTTTTTTTATTTTATGGGGCAAACGGACACTTCCCTCTCACCACTATGATACAACACACTAATGCATGCATTCTTATCTTTTATTTTTGTTATTTATTATTTATTATTATTATTTTTTATGGAATAGACGAACACTTCTCTCTCAACACTATGATACGCCACACTAATGCATGCATTTTTATTTTTTAATTTTTTTAATTTTTTTATTTTTATGGGACAAACAAGCACTCCCCCCCCACCCGAGTTGTAGAAATGCACCTTCTCGACACAATTATGAAACTGGGATCTAATGTCGGTGTACGTAGGGCATTCTAAGAGAAAATGAATTTCATATCCTCAGTAGTTGCAATCTCATAGAGACGGAAAATCCTTTCCACCCATTGTTTAAGGAATTGTTTGATGCCATATTTAAGTACAAAGCTCATGAGAGTTCATTCTTATCTTGGCTATATTAACTTTCTTCTTCGAACTAATTAAAACAAAGAGGAAATTTTGATCTTCCAAATTAGGGTCGATGACCTCCTTATCATATCTTAATTTCCTTTTAACCTTTAATTCTTTATTGCCCCACTTGTTCTCTTTAAACTTAGATGTGATAATATTTTTAATGTTATTGATATCTTGCAAAGTGACATTTTCTTTGATCCCCCAATTTCTTAAAACCACACCATGGCGTCTTTATACTAGCCTCTCTTGAGTCAAATTTGGTCCTAATTGGATTTTAAAACAACTTTAGGAAGTCTCTAGTCTCCCATGTTATTTATCTTCTGCTTCTACATCAAGTATCTAGTCTTAGCAATGCTCTCGATGTGGGGAAGACCCACTTCTAGAAAGAGAATAAGGTATGGTGTATGGGTCTTTGCACAAATATGGGGGACCTTTTAGATGCAAAGGATGTTTTGCAAAACATGTTCTTGTTGTATAATTCAACAACGCATATGCTTTTATTAAACATAGGAATGGGAAAGCCCAAGGAATCCAAGTGGGATGCCATGAAGGCTAGGAGAACAAAACGCGTATGTGTTTTGGAGAACCAAAATGTCATGTTCCCAAATTTTGTTATGCTCCAAGACATAATTTTGGCCTAAGTCACCTAGGTTAAAATTATGAAATTGATGGTTAAGGGTGGAAATTTTCCTAAGTAAGATGTCCAAGGGTGTAATTGAAGATTAATTCGACTAATGTGGGCCACTTGAAGATATTAAGTTCCCAATTTGAGTTGCTTGGGAGGATTATTAATTAATTGCGAAATTTTGGAGCCAGGCCTATAGTAGTTAGATATTTAATAATTTTAATGTTTGGAGTGTTTGTAATTATTTTAATTTTATTAATGATCATAAATAATTAGATTTTGTGCAAGTGGTGGTGCTCATGTGGCTAGGAGGGAGCATGAGGATAAGGTGGGCCTCACCCACTCACTTGAGAAAATATAGAAACAAGAAGAAAGCAGCTAAAAGCAAGGTGACATGAAAAAACAAGGAAACTAGCAAAAGCAATGAAAAGCAGACAACAACATAAAGCAGGAAAGTGTAGAAAATATTCCAATTTTGAAAAGCAGGAAACATCTAGAAAGCTAAGGAGGGCGCAGTTTCGAAAAGCAGATGAAAATCACAAAGCATGGAATGTTTTGAAAAACAGGAAGGTTGCACAAAGCAATGATTTTTCTAATCTTCCTAAGGAAGGCGCACTCACCCACTCACACATGCCCAGTTGCTTGTTCATGATGCTATCCAGCCTATAAAAGAATGCTAGTGCGCTCATATCACATCTTTTGGTCAATTATTTTTGTGTCTTGAGAGATTTTGCTACTCATATTTGAGTGATGTGCCTCAACCAATGCTTGGGAGATGAACCCCAATGCAATTCATGTTCCAGTTTGTCCATGATCAGATCCATAGCCATGGAATGCTAATATAGAGGTATACATCAGTCCATTATTGAACATCTTAAGCATCCAAAGATAGATCCTCAGTCACAGTGCCATTGGAAGAGTTCTTGTTTTGCGGACAATCTACCAAGAGAGGACTCAAGGCCTAATCTCCCTAGCTTAACGTAAGTCTAGAACAAATAAGACATAACATAAAATACTTTCCTAGATCGTATAGAAATACAAATGTAAGAGAAGATTGTTTACCTTAGATTTGTAGATCCCTTTCTCCTTCGTTGATCCAATGCTCCAGCGCTGCCAGATTGCAAGTAGCTAAACCCTGTCGAACATGTGACAAACCACGAGAAGTGAAAGCATATATCTCATATGATAGATCTAAGCTAACAGTTAAGGAGGAAAGCTCTAAACATCATCAAGGAGACAACATTTATGGGAAGAAATTATATTAACTGTATTGAAAAGTGAGGAGTACAATAGAAAAGAGGATTACAACCATAGCCTTAATGCTACAAGCTCCTTCCGACAAGCCATGCCAAAGCTCCTAGAGAGAAGTGGATGTTCCCCAAGCTAGAGTGTTAGATCTATTGGGCTTGATTTCACCAGAATAAGAGTACCATAGATTTCCTCCCTTGGAGAGAGGTAGTGCCTCACTTATATAGGGTTAAGTGGATAGGATAGGTTGAGATATGGTAGGAGAGAGATAGGGGATCCTTCCTAGAGGTTAGGAACCGAAGGCTAGCTCCCCCAATAGGTCAGGGATAGGGATCCAAGTCAGCAACCTTCGAGAATGAGCTTGAAGAAGCTATTTTTGCCCATTAACTGACTTCGTCGCACCCTGTAATGGAGCAAGATGCGTCGTTGCAGGTTGCATGAGTGCAACTTGCGACGACCTCTCAAAACCTAGCATAAAAGCAGTGGTGTCCTTTCCAGGTAAATGAGTTAACCAATGAAAACTTCAGGGGTGTATACATTGAATCTAATGGTGGTAAGATTTTAGGTGTAACAGAATGCCCCCCAAAGCATGAAGCTGTTGAAATACTAGACAAGTGAAATGCTTTGACATAAAGAATGGAAAAATGAACTTGTCGGATGAAGGAGGCTACTGCAGTACAACTAACTCTGAACTGACAATATCATATGTTGTACAACATGGCTGCCGACCGATACAATGCAGATCCATGGTAGTAATGACCGACTGAACACAATCATGGCTACTGGACACAAGCATAGATCCATGATGAGATGGTAACACAACCACGACCAATACAAATGTGGATCCATGTAAAATGACTCAATACAAATTCCATTGCAACCTGGGTAAAACATGATTCCTAGGGTCTTCAAGCTGAACCCGCAATGATATGAATCTATCCATGTGATTACAAATGTCTTGACGTTGAACATGGTAGAAACCACTTGATTACCGGTCATTGATGTAAACCGTTAACAAGCACGAGGGAGATCATCATTAATGTCAATGATTCCCAAGGTACCACAGTACATATCACCAAGCGTGAATCAGTGAGTTGAAGTCGAATGTAAGATGAAATCTTTCGATCAAGATTCAATGATGTAAACTCATGTCGAAAGCAAGGTAACCTGCCATTGAGGCATACAGGGCCAAGGTACTTGGTTGGTTTCTAGATTCAATCCTTGGATGATGTGTTGAAGTCGACAAGGATGAATTCGTCGAAGGATGGCCATGATGAATCCCCCATCATCGACACGAAACACGACAAAGGATGTGTAGATTGTATTGGATGGTACAATAATACGTGAGACTGACTCAGAGTAGACCGACATGATTGAGGTGTACTGACTGCAAATAGATGAATAGTGAAAGTGTTCCTGAACATGGGCATGGCATGACTTGGCAGTATTGACATGACGAGTATGACAAAAATTCCTAATTCAACTGATGATGGAAGTTTTCTTTGAATGACTCAAAGGAGTAATAAGAATCATGAAATAAGCGGGACTCTAAGACAAACAGATGATCCAAGTGTTGTATGCAAATACAGATGAGTGCCATGTTCAAGAACGACTAGATACTGCCACTGATAAAGGTGTAATACAAAAGTTTTACTTTTTTCCCATCATGAACGATGAGTGCCTCATGTGTTTTTTATGAGCTTGATGAGGGTAACTAGATGCTCGGTATAGCTCATCTCATAGATGAGTCCAATCCCAAATATTTTCTGAACCTGGGATAGGAGGGGTTCATCCCATGGCGGGCCCTTCAATGTGAGAGTTTAACGAGTCCATAGAAGGTAAACTCATTCGTCATTTCATGTTTAGAGAGTCTGAAAAGAACTAAAGAAAACTCCAACGGTTCTTTTTCGTAAAGTTAGCCTCATTGCCCGGAAAAGGGTAAAACAACACGGGAGAGGACTCTTCCAGTCATGATTTGCTGGAGTATACCTTTTTCGTAACTAGTGCCCCCTAGTCTGAAAAAGGGGTAAACTATCACCAGGAAGACAGTCGTTCAAATTCTTTTACAAGCGTGAACGTTGTTGATGTATTTGTAACTTCCCAATGTATTTCATCTATATTTATTGTACCCTTATAAGAGATGTGTTATTCCTCTATAAGGAATTGTCGTCATGTGTATTGACAAGTGTCGCAAGTGTGTGTACTTGGCGACGGGTTATTAGACCACCATGTGTGGGGTCGACCCTAAAATATATATTATATGGTTGATGTACTTAGCTAGACAAGTCGTCCCCATAAGGTCACTGGGCAAACAAGTTAGTATAAATAGAGATTGAGAGATCTCTATTTTGATCATTCGGAAACTCACACTTCTCTCACTCAGAAAGTGGTGCACTAGTGAGGAGGAGGATCATCTGCTACTAGGATACTATCTCAGCATATTTTGGTTGTACTTTGGTTGAGCCATTTCTCTCTCTATCTCTGAGGAAGTTGTGGGGTTTTTCACCTTAGGGTTTTCCCCACGAAAACTTTGTGTCTCTTGTCTCTCATGCTTATTATGATTGTTATGCATTGATATACTGTATATGTTATTCTCTCAGTAAAGATCCAAGAGTATTGTGAATTAATGCTCACAATTTAACATGGTATTAGAGCTAACCTGAGAAGAAGACATTTTGCAGTGACAGAAACTTGAGTTTCTTGTTTATTGGGTTTCTCTCCACAAATTTTGGAAAAGCAGTACAGTAGATTGACTCTACTCATCAAGCAGAATCTATCTATCCAATCAGAATTCAATTTTGAGCATTTTCAGATTTGGCCCTAAAAATTAGGGTTTCCACAAAAATAGGGATTTCTGAAATCTGACGACATAGCTGGAGGCTCCTTGCAAAAATCGAAGTTTAGAGATTTGGATCGATATTTTTGGCTAGGTAGATCTCCGGGAAACTCAAACCCTAATTCAGGTCTCTTCCTAGTGAACCTGGGAGGACAAAAAGGAAAATCTGAAGGGTAAAGCTTTGCTGATCTCAAATTATGAATACACCAGGATGATCAGTTCATCAAGGTGCATCTTTCTATCCTTTCAGAAAGTTGAAATTCACATTTTGAATTTTTAGGGTTTTTCGACAAACCCTAATCCGGGACCAAATCCAGTTTTTAGCATTTCAAGTGGTAAGACCTAAATATTTTCTATTTCCATTTGAAGTACTCTTTAAGATGTCTCACCACACCAAGCTTGAGGATAAGCTTGAAGGAGATGATAACTTCCGAGCTTGGAAGTATACGATTGGGTTAATCCTGGAAGAGAATGAGTTGGACTCATACGTAAAAGAAGACATCCCCATCCCAGAGGATGAAGAGGCTAAAGTATTGCATAAGAAGAACTTGTTCAAGGCAAAGAGAATCATTGCTGATTCTATCAAAGACCATCTCATACCCAATTTTTCTTCTCTAAAGACACCCAAGGAGATGTTTGACTCTTTGACCAAGCTATTTGAAGGGAAGAACATAAATCGGAAGATGACCCTGCAGAACCAATTGAAAGGAGTAAAGTTTCAGAATGGAGAAACCATTCAATCTTATTTTTCAAGGGTCTCCCAGATCAAGGAACAACTAGAAGCAGTGGATGAAATGGTGGAGAATGGTGAAGTGGTGATGAGCACTCTAAATGGCCTACCCAGGTCTTGGGATTCCTTTATTCAAGGAATTTGTGCAAGGAAGAAGTTGATCTCCTTCAACAGATTGCGGGAAGAATGCTCTCAAGAAGAAGCTAGGATTATGGCCCGAGAAGAAAAGATGGGAAATGAAAATCAAGCTCTCACAGCACATGCCAGGAAAGGCAAGTCCAAGAAGGAATCATCTCATAACAGGAAATTCTCACACCACCATTATCATAAAGATAAGAAAGATCTCAGATGCTTCAATTGCAATGAGAAGAGACACTTTGCTTCAGATTGTCCCAAGAAGAAGAAAGACAACAACAACTTCAACAACAAGAAGAAGAATAACAAAAGAAGGTATCATGCTCATGCTGCTGAAGATGATGAACCCCCAAAGAAGAAGGCTAGGGCAGAAAGTGATAGTGATGATGACTCATCAAGTGAAGAAGAGTATGTTCTAATTTTCACTATCTCCCATGGTTGTAATGATTGGTTGATTGACAGTGGGGCTTCCAAACACATAACTGGGTTTAAAGAATCTTTTGTAAATCTGTCTGAACATGAATCACCCCATAAAGTGAAACTTGGGGATGATTATCAATACCCAATCAAAGGAAGTGGTGAAGCCTCCTACAACCTAGATTCTGGAAAATCTTTGAAGATGAAAGAAGTCCTTTATGTACCTGGGCTCAAGAAGAACTTACTCTCCATCTCTGCATTGGATGCAAAAGGTATGAGGGTTGCATTTTTGGATGGCCAAGTCCTAATGTGGCCAAAGGGAAAGACCATAGATGATGCAATAGTGATTGGAGAGCAAGAGGGAGGTTTGTATAAATTGAAGGGACAACCTGAACATGTGATGGTGCATGAATCCATGGAGCCAAGTGAACTTTGGCATAGAAGACTTGCTCATATGCACTATAGGGCACTTCCAATTGCAAGCAAGGCTGTAGAGGGTCTTCCTGAAATCAAGACCAAACATGAAGGTGTTTGCAAAGGATGTGCAAAAGGTAAGGAAATTAAGAAGCCTTTCCCAAGCAGTGAAAGCAAGGCAAAGGATATCCTGGAAATCATCCACTAAGATGTATGTGGTCCTATGTCATCCAATTCTCTAAGTGGTTATGTTTACTATGTCTCATTTATTGATGACTTCTCCAGGAAGACTTGGGTATACTTCTTGAAGAACAAAGATGAAGTGTTTGATAAGTTCAAGGAATTCAAAACCTTGATGGAGAATCAAACTGACAAGAAGATCAAAACATTCAGATCCGACAATGGTGGATAATTCACCTTAGGTGATTTCAAGAAGCTTTGCAGTGATTCATGGATTTTGAGGGAGTTGACTGCTCCTTATAATCCTCAATAGAATGGAGTTGCAGAAAGGAAGAACAGAACAATCATGGAAGCAGCAAGGCCAATGCTGCATGACCAAGATTTACCTATGCATCTATGGGAAGAAGCAGCTAGAACAACTGTATATGTGCAGAACAGAGCACTCCACAAGATATTGGACAACAAAACTCCAGAAGAGGTCTTTTCTGGTAAGAAACCTGAAGTCAGCCAGTTCATAATATTTGGTTGTCTAGTATACACTCATGTCCCAAAGGAAAAGAGGAACAAACTAGATCCTTCAGGAAAGAAGGGTATCTTTGTGGGTTACAGTGAAAGATCGAAGGCTTACAGAATATACTTTCCAGGGTTCAAGAAGATTGATGTGAGTAGGGATGTAACATTTGATGAAAACTCAGCATTCATCAAATCAAGGAAGGCACCTATCGAAGTTTATGAGGAACCTAAGGAAACTAGATTTCAAGACACTACCATGACTGAAACAATTCCAGAAGTTGTTCGTGAGTTTGAAGATCCGCAAGAACCTATAGATCCACCCCGTGAGGATAACTCTCACAAGAGGAAACCTGCATGGGCTAGAGATCTCATTCAAGATGCAAAAATATTTGGAATTCCAGAAGAAGAACACAGAGCAAAGAAGAGAACCAGATCACATACCAGCTATGTTGCTTTACTTTGTGACATTATGAACAAAGAACCTTCCAGTTATGAAGAAGTAGTGGAAAATAAAGAATGGAAGGATGCCATGGTTAAGGAATACCAATCAATAATGAATAATGATGTTTGGTATGTTGTCCTAAGAACTAAAGAGAAGTCTGTTGTGACTTCCAAATGGATCTACAAAATCAAGCATGCTGCAGATGGCAGTGTAGAGAAATACAAAGCAAGATTCGTAGCTCGTGGCTTTTCTCAGAAAGAGGGAATAGATTATGAAGAAACTTTTGCACCTGTAGCCAGGTATACTTCCATCGGAACAGTACTTGCCCTGGCTGCAGCAATGAAATGGAAAATACACCAGATGGATGTCAAGACTGCTTTCTTGAATGGTGTAGTTGAAGAGGAAGTATATGTGGAGCAACCACTTGGTTTGGAAATACATAACAAGGAGTCGTATGTGTTCAGATTGAAGAAAGCCTTGTATGGCTTGAAGCAAGCTCCCAGAACTTGGTATGATAGGATGGACAGTTTCCTATTTAGTTTGGGATTTACCAAGAGTAAAGCAGATTCCAACCTTTACTACAAGGTTGAGGAAGGGAATCCTGTGATTCTACTCCTGTATGTGGATGACTTATTTGTAACAGGAGATGAGAGATTGATTGCAGATACTAAGAGGAAGTTTGTTGCCGAGTTCGATATGAAGAGTTGGGAATGATGCATTATTTCCTAGGTATGGAGGTGTGGCAGAGTGTAGGTGGGATCTTCCTTGGTCAAGGGAAGTACACTGTAGATATCCTGAAGAGATTCGGGATGATGGCCATGGCCACACCCATGGAATCGAATCTAAAGCTTCTATGTGATGCTTCATCTGAGCTGGTTGATGTCTCTATGTATCGTCAGATGATTGGGTCCTTGATGTACCTGACGAACACGAGACCAGATATTTGCTTTGTGGTGAACAAATTGAGCCAGTTCTTGATAGATCCGAGGAGTGTTCACCTGGTTGGTGTAAAGCATGTTCTGAGGTACCTGAAGGGTACAGTGGATTATGGGCTCAAGTATGAAGCGAATCAAAATTTTAACCTTCAGGGTTATGTTGATTCAGATTAGGTTGGTAGTGCTGCAGATAGGAAGAGCACATCTGGGTGCTGCTTCAGTATGGGATCAGGTGTGATCTCTTGGTTTAGCAGGAAGCAGTCCTGCGTAGAACTGAGTATAGCTGAGGCAGAGTATGTTGTATCCTGCTCAGCTAGTTGTGAGGCAATATGGCTACGGAAGCTACTATCTGAGTTATTTGATCTCCTATTAGATGCTACTGGTATCTTTTGTGATAACCAGAGTTGTGTGAAGATGTCTGAGAACCTAGTGTTTCATGATAGGTCGAAACACATAGAGATCAAATATCACTATATCAGGGATATGGTGCAGAGAGGAGCAGTCATGTTCCTGTATGTTGCGACAGACGAGCAGATTGCAAATGTGCTGACGAAGCCACTAGCCAGGGTGAAGTTCGAGTACTTTAGAGAAAAGCTTGGTGTTCTTCGGATTGGTGACACTTCGAGGAAGAAGCGATGGACACATTTGCAGAAGCCATTCAAAGCATGTTGGAAGGAGGATCTTTCACATGGATGTGGATGTAAGCACTGGATGATGAGCATCAGGACGATGCTCCAGTTACTGCTCTGTATATGCATCAGGAGGATGCTGGATATGATCAGTTGGATCATTTATATGTATATGTATGTATGCATCATGTTGGATGCTGGATATGATCAGTTGGATCATTTATATGCATATGTATGTACGCATCATGTTGGATGATGGATATGATCAGTTGGATCATTTATATGTATATGTATGTACGCATCATGTTGGATGCTGGATATGATCAATTGGATCATTTGTATGTATTTTGTATATGCATCATGTTGGATGCTTGGACCATGTATCTGTATATGTATTAGGTGGATGCATTTTATGATCAGGTAGATAATGTATGTTGATATGTATCATGTATGATCAGGTGGATCATGTATTTGTATTTGTATCAGGTGGATACATTGTATGATCAGGTGGATCATGTATGATGATATGTATCAGGTAGATACTTGGTATGCATCAGGTAGATGCATTGTATGATCAGGATGATCATGGATGATGAGCTTCAGAATGTTGCTCCAGATGACATGCAGCAGGATGTTGCAGTGATGATGATCAGGATGATCATGTGTACATCAGGATGATGTATGGTGGGTATCAGGTTGATACTCTGTGGCCGTGGAACAGGTTGTGCAGATAAGCATGTAATTTGTGCCCTGGGAGATTTGCAGATAGTCTTTCGAGGTTTTTCCTATGGCATGTAATTTGTACCCTGGGATATCTGGCAAATGCTCTTTCGAGGTTTTGCTTGGGAGGACATATAATTTGTGCCCTGGGAGATCTGTAGATAGTCTTTCGAGGTTTTTCCAATGGCATGTAATTTGTGCCCTGGGATATCTGGCAGATGCTCTTTCGAGGTTTTGTCCTATGGCATGTAATTTTTGCCCTGGGAGATCTGATAGGTTGAGCCGTGTGCTCGTAATCAGTCCTGGGATACTCTTTCGAGGTTTTTCCATGACCACATGTAATTTGTGCCCTGGGAGATCTGATATGTTGAGCCTTGTGCTCGTAATCAATCCTGGGATGCTCTTTCAAGGTTTTGTGGTGACCACATGTAATTTGTGCCCTGGGAGATCCGATAGGTTGAGCCTTGTGCTCGTAATCAGTCCTGGGATTCTCTTTCGATATTTTGGGATGGGGTCACATGTAATAAGTCCTGGTGATATGGATAGGATGAAAAAGGCCTCATATGCTCTTTAGGGTTCTTGCTAGTCAAGAGACTCTTTTAAGGTTTTGTGACGCACGTAATAAGTCTTGATATTTCCACAGTATGGCCAGTGATGAAGAAGACCTGCAGGTGGTGGGCCTACATCTAGTATGAAGAAGGACTAGCTCTGTAGAACTTCCTATGATGAGTAGAGTCAAAGACTGGTTGAGATAGCAGCAGCAGTGACGATGATGATGATCTCGAGAAGAAGACTTGTCTAGCAGATCTATGTCGAGAAATACCTTCCTATTTAAGAGGGATTGTTGATGTATGTGTAACTTCGGAATTTATTTCATCTATATATTTCATATATATTTATTGTACCCTTATAAGAGATGTGTTTTTCCTCTATAAGGAAGTATCGTCATGTGTATTGACAAGTGTCACAAGTGTGTGTACTTGGCGACCGGTTATTAGACCACCATGTGTGGGGTTGGCCCTGAAATATATATTATATGGTTGATGTACCTAGCTAGACAAGTCGGCCCCATAAGGTCACTGGGAAAACAGGTTAGTATAAATAGAGATTGGGAGATATCTATTTTGATCATTCAAAAAATCACACTTATCTCACTCAAAAAGTGGCGCACTAGTGAGGAGGAGGATCATCTGCTACTAGGAGACCATCTCAGTGTATTTTGGTTGTACTTTGGTTGAGCCATTGCTCTCTCTATCTTTGAGGAAGTTGTGGGGTTTTTCACCTTAAGGTTTTCCCCACAGAAACTTTGTGTCTCTTGTCTCTCATGCTTTTGATTCTTGTGATGCTTATCATGCTTATTGTGATTGTTATGCAATGATATACTGTATATGTTATTCTCTCAGTAAAGATCCAAGAGTATTGTGAATTAATGCTCAAAATTTAACAAACGTGACCAGTTCGCTTGGCAATCTTTTCGTATTTCGAGAGCCTGAAAAGAGCTTAAAGATAGACTCCAGGGGGTTCATTTTCCGTAGGATTTTAACGAGCCCAGAAAAGTGATAAATCGTAACTCTGTAACATATTCTCATAGTTTCAAGAGCATGAGAAAGAACAAAGAATATCCTCATAATCATTAAATAATTAAAATGTAATGAAATGAAAAGATAAACGACAAAATACACAAGGGGTGTTCATACCTAAGATGACCATTCCAATACGAAAATGGCATAGAAAGGCACTTCACAACTCCTGCACACTCAGAAACTAGGTCAAATAGTCAACTGAATGTTCAACTATAATAAAACCGATCCAAACTATAGCAAATGGCATAATGGCATCAAATATTCGAAAAAGGAATATTCCATTTTATTTATAAATAGAAATAAAAACCAAATATAGTCACCATTGTTCTATTTGCCAAATTTGGGAGGAGTAGTGCCATTTGGAGCCAAATCTTTACTCGTCGATTCCGAGAGCTACGAGCAGCCACTTCACTCACTGTTAGGAGTAGGTATCCCTAAAATTCATCCAGCAAGATTGTAGTGGTTTACATTTTTGAATTTCAGTCATTTTTTTGGGTTTTAGCTTGATTTGGGAAGGGCCATTGCACCCTTGGCTCGTCGCAATTGGCCCTTTCGGGAACTGTGACAAGACTGAGTCATTGCTAGGGTCTCACATGTGGACTAGGATTACATCCCTCTGTTTGTAAAAACAGAGTGCGACGATGGCGATGTCCATCCCCAAACTCAAACCAAGCTCAAAAGAAAGACTGCCAGTGGTTGAGGCAAGTTCTAACATTGTTAAAACTCTCCTATTGGTAGGTTCCAAGCATCCAAAATGGTTCTGGAATGGTGAGAACGTGAGCATGAGTTAGATGATGAACAAGCTGCAAATGATCCACGATGCGTGGAAGCATTGAGGAACTGTGGGATCCTCAAGTTCTTCCGCATCTAGGGGATGAGATCCCAAATCCCACTATTTACTCATATGCTTCGATGCTATGATGTGGCCCAGCAATACTTCGTGATCGGTGAGCATGAGCTTACCATAGATGTTGAGGACATCTAATTTCTGACTGCATTGTCCTGAACAAGGGACAATGTGCTACTTATCGGATCATGTGGGAGTGACCGGAGTGTGGACAATGTGATTCTGCAGCACTATGTTCCCAACACCCGTGCATCTAGTGGGAAGATTCCCATGAAAGATGTACGGGAATGTCCATTATGCACCATACTATTCACCATTATGAGGATGGCGGGGAGCCAAGCTCCTCACTTAGCCACCAGGGCACAAATTATTTATGCGGAGGACTGTATGTCTTCAAATATCTTCAACTGGTGCGAGGGAGTCCTCGCAAACATGCGAGCTCAACTGACAAAGTGTCGGCGGGGAGAGCTCAAATAGTTTGGCTATGGATTGATAGTGATCTCGTTCTTACTGGAACAGGTTCCCCTTTTGTGTCCCCAGGTACCACTGGAGGACAAGGATCCTAGAGATCCTCACATGGCTAGGTGGACCGATGTGATGTCTCAACATGATGGGGGGGCCATTATTGGATACTCTCCTGAGTTCTTCACTTGGATGGAGGGCCAGTTACTGATGGTGGAGGATTTCCCATACAGTGGCATGGACTTTAAAGATGACCTGGACTTGCCGCTACCAAAGGGAGCAGCATGGGGAGACCTCAGTAAGAACAAATGACCCTTATACTTTTTAAGTTTTGTGCATTTATAATTTTTTTTTGATATAGTGCTGACAAGTGAACAACATGTGTGTGTAGATGTGGGGCCTGTATGACTAGTGGGGACCTCTCTTTTTACTAGGAGAGAGAGAGGAGAGGGAGCAGTTGTTGGTCTGGCTGTGCATGTTTCCATCGCAGAGATGGATAGAATCTATGCCAACTTGAGTGGGTTGACACTAGACGTTCCTGAGCCGTTGGTAGATGAGGTGTCATGGCCCATGCAAGTATATATGGTTGGAGCTACTGCGCGCTTCAACACACTGCTTCGCAGGGTTGCGAGAGCAGTCGACTATTTCCAGACTCAGTAGGCTAGGGTTGCTAGACCTCCTAGGGTTGTACGGGCTAGGCGATTGGCCATATGTTGTTACTGTGTGTGTACTGAGAGCTTAGAGGCCTTAGATTTTTGTACTACTAAAAGCTGCGAGGCTTCAAATTTTGTAGAGACTCACTGAAATTCGTCATGCTTTAGACTTTTGTATCTGCACTACCTTTTGAGATTACATATATATATACAGACATTCCGGCGATTTATACATTATGTGTTTCAAAAATGACGAATGATGTGGTCTTTTTCATATGCTTTGCTTTTATATAGTGCATTATTTGCATGTTATGAATGCTTTTACATATTATGAGTATTATGTCTATGCGATGTACCAATCTAGAATGAAGTTGGCCATCGAGTCAGCAACTGCGTTTAACTCTCATGGAATGTGCAGGTATTGAATGGATTCAAATGACCTTTCCAAGAGACGAACTTATCTAAAGAGACGGAGTAGGGTGGGATCACAGATAGTGTAGACCCGGCCAAGATGGGAAACCACTAATTGAGAATCCATGTGGATGACAATGTGGTTCATACCCAAGGAAATATCATCGGTTAGGGCTCCAATTACCACCTGATACTCTGTGTATTTGTTGGTTGCGAATCCAAGGAAACTTTTTCCTAAGCTAATGAGCTCGCCTATTGGGGAATACAGTACCCAGGCTACCGAGGCAAGGTTACGGGTATGCCAGCTGGTGCTGTTTGCGAATTCGTAGCATGTTTCCATCTGCACATGCAGACAAAACATGGTATAAGAAGCGGAAACAAGATCTAAATACACTAAAAAATAAATGCATCACACCACACAAAAACACACAAACCTGCCATGTATAGTATATACAAGAAATTCTATGCATGACAGGTTTAGGCATAGTACTTCTTCAGGTAAATCCCATTACAGGGTTCAACCAAAGATATTCCGTCATAATATTCAAGCTCGTAAGCTCCTTTTTCCAAAACACGTTTGACGATGTAAGGTCCGTGCCACATGGACTCGAACTTTCCTGCTCCTAGTTTGTCATGTTTATGGTCGTATGTGAGGACCAGGTCACCCTCGTTGAAGATACGAGGTTCAATTGACTTGTCATATTGAGATTTGATGAGTTTCTTGTGTGCTTTGTTAGCAAGAGTAGCATCTCGGCAGGACTCGTCAAGTTTTGCTAAGTACAGGAAACGTTCCTCCTCGGTAGTAGTGTTAGGAAGAAGTTCGACAGCGAGTTGTAGAGACAAAATTTCACACTCTATAGGAAGGACAACCTCCAATCCATACACAAATTGAAAAGGAGTGAAACCTGTGGTGGTTTTAACGAAAGTTCTGTAGGCCCATAATGATGAAAAGAGCATATTATGCCAGTTGGACTTATGCGTACCTACCATCCTTTGGACCATAGTTTTCAAGACCTTGTTAATGGTGTCGACCTGTCAATTGGACTGCGGGTAGTAGGGTGTTGAGTTTTCATGGCGAAAACCCAATCTATCGCTCAGTTCATCAACCATATGGTTCTGAAAGTGAGGACCATGATCGGTAACTATCATCTGAGGAACTCCAAACCACGCTATTACATGATTGAACATGAAGAGTGCAGCAGTTTTGACGTCATTTTGGTATGTAGGCATTGCCTCGGCCCACTTTGTGAAGTAATCCATAGCTACAATGATGTAACTATGCCCCCCAGTGGAGGAAGGCTTACAATGCATAAAATCAATGCTCCATTTTGCGAAGGGGCCCACAACAATAACCGGGTGTAATAGGGCGGGATGGGTGCGCTTCTTTATATGGAAGTGTTGACATGGAGGACATTTTTTCACGGCCTCAATACAATCTTTGAAGATAGTAGGCCAATAATATCCTGCGCGCAAAATATTCTGGGCCGTAGCCATCCTAGAGAGGTGACCGCCACATGCCCCAGCGTGGCAGTCATTCAGAACGTGTTCAGCCTCATCGCGAGTTAGACAACGTCGAAGAATTGAATCGACACCACGGCGGTACAAAGTATCACTGATGATCAGATAATACTTCGCATGGTGGCGTATTCTATGATGGTCATCGTAAGAGAGTTGAGTGTTGAAGCATTGGGTTTGAAGATATAATGAAATATCTCCATACCACGGATCAGTCGTATTGATGAGAAACAATGATTCATCCGGAAAAGAGTCATTGTGCTCGACTTCTACATTAGAACGGGGAAGGTCACAAATAAGCTCAACAAACACCAAGGACTTTTTAGGTTTGGATTTCTTATAAAGAAGGTCAAATTCTTGCAGTATCACAATCCAGTGTGAGTACTTGCCCCCAATCACCTGACATGTCAGTATGTGGTACATGGGGTTCGAGTCTGCGATGATGGTGGTGGTGCGAAGTAAGATATAGTGGCGGAACCTTTGGACGACGATGACTACAGCGAGAGCAAGCTTCTCAACATGTGAATATCTAGTTTCAGTGTCAATGAGACCCTTACTTGCATAGTATATTACATGTTCCTGGGCATTTGGATCCTCCTATACCAAAACCATGGCGATAGTGGTAGCATAAGCAATGAAATATAAGATGTAATCTCGGAAATAGTTCGGCGGTTGGATTATGGGGGCATGCATGATGGCATGTTTGATGATGTCAAAGGATTTTTGAGCTTGATCATCCCAAATGAACGGGACATCCTTCTTAAGTAGTTTCATATACCCCTTAGTATTCTCCGTGAAGTTACAAACAAAATGCCTTAAATAAGTCACCTTCCCTTGGAGACTTTGAAGTTCTGTCACATCAGTTGGAGGTGGTAGGTTGACAATGGCTTCCACCTTTAAGGGATTGATGCGGATCCCATCCTTCAAGACAATGAACCCTAAGAGGCATCCAGCCTCAATGCAAAAGATACACTTATGAGGATTCAGACAGATATTGTACCGTCTGCATCTGAGGAAAATGGCCGTCGAATGATCCATGTGGAACTCACGCTGCTTTGACTGAGCAGGAAGATCATCCAGGTAAGGTTCCACAAAGTCCTTAATGTCATGGAAGGCATATGACATGGCCCGCTGGAACGTGGCGCCAACATTTTTAAGGTCGAACGGGAGTTTGCAGCATGCGAATGTCCCCCAAGGATAGATGAAATTCGTCTTATGTTGGTCGGTTGGGTTGATCTCAATCTGGTTGTAACCAAAAAAGACATCCATGAATGAAAAGATGACGCTTTCGTCACAATTGTCGATAATCTGGTCAATGAACGGGGTTGGGTAGTTGTCCTTTGGACAAGCCTTGTTGAGGTCCCGATAATCGACACATACGCGAATGGTACACTGCATTTTGTTCATAGGGATGACGTTTGAGACCCAATCCATCAACATGACAGGATAGATGAAGCCAGCCTTTAAGAGCTTTTCAATATCTACCTTGATCGCTGCAGTCTTCTGGAGCTGTACCGATCGCAACTTCTGACATACAGGTTTGATGTCGGGATAGGTTTTTATTTCATGAGAAACAATCGCAGGATCTATCCTAGGCATCTCCTCATAGGACCAAGCAAATACATCTCGAAATCGCTTAACTAAGGCCATACCAATAGTTATTTCTTCAGGGGAACACTTTTGGCCTATGCAAATGTGTTCCACTATACCAAGTTTCATCAAAATGTCTACCGGGGTGGTAGGCTCAATGTTGGCCAAGTTTCCCTCAGTGTCCAAAAGACATGTGAGTATGGGGGAATGAGGGAACGGGTAGATATCTAGTGAAAAGATGGTGCTAATGTTGTCCTCTATGTACTCTAAAGGAGGAAGAAAAGATGACCTATGGTAGAGGTCATCCCATGAACCATCATCAACATTCATAACTTCCATGATGGACTCATCTGAATGAAAATTCTGAAGTAAGAGATTAGGTAGAGATGATGCCCATCGTAGAGAATAGGATGGGGACGCCATAATCAAGTGGTCCTCCGGTGCTGATTGGATAGCCTCGTAAATGCATTCAACGGGTGAAAGAGGCATTGCGTTTCCAATCAGGTGTGTGGTGGCTTTGTTAGGTACAAGCCAAGGGTCAATGGAGTGAGATGAAATCTCTGTGGAGATCATGTTCACTGAGGCAACATGATTAGGGGGGTCTAAAGTCAGAAAAATGCCCATGAGAGATGAATCTTTCAAAAGGCCAACCCCTGTACTCTCATATTGTTTTGACATTTGTCTAATGGAAGGAACATAGTCACCAGGTTGAGTGGTAGTGTCCGGTGTGCAAAAATCTACTTGGTCAATAGTAATAATTCTTCCTTGATGGGGGAATTGTACTACGCGAAAGACTGAAGAGGCTACTGCCTGCATGGAGTAAAACCAATTGCAACCAAGCAAGAGATTATAATCTATCGGGGTTGAGACCACTTCCACATTAATGGTTATGGTATTTCCTCCCAACTCAACTGTGAGAGCTTGTAGGATCCCATGAGGTTGAAAGCCACGCCCGTTGAACGCTTTCAACGTGGTAGGAGAACAACTCAATTCGCGAGAGCTGATGGCTCTGCAACAGGCGATTGACATGACAAAAGTAGAGGCGTCTTCATCCAAAAGGGTACAGTGGGCAATTTTCCCAGCAATGTTCGCAGCTACTTGGAATGCGAGCTGATGGGAAAGCCTCAGCTTGAAGTAGTCAAGTCGGAACATGATGGTATTCGAAGAATCAGGGTCAACTGCACCGATTGTTGCAAGGAGATTTTTGCGTTGATTAGGACAATTCTACAAAACTCTTAGCGTGGACATGGCATAAGGAGCTTGTGCCAAGTCATCAACGATATTGTAATTCTGTGCTGCCACAGCATTAGGATTGAAAACAACTTTTCAAATCATGCTCTTGGGAGATCGCAATATCGAATCTAAGGACGGCTTCTCAATGGTGAGAGAAGCTTATGGTACAGTGACATCATGTAAAGAGTTGGAAGCTTTTTCAGTATTACTCCAGTAGGTTCCTTCGAAGGGACCGAGTCATATGATCGCGAGCGAGTGTTCAAATCGATCGTCTTGTTGCGCACCATGAGAACATGCGCGGTATTGGATGGTCCCCCCTGGGCTGGGGGAGGTTGAGCAATAATATGTTGGTTTTGAGTGGGAAACGGATCGTTGACGACTGCGGGAGTTGGTTTACCCCTAAGAAACTTTTGGACTTCATCTCTATGGGGACACGCTTTGGATAAGTGATCATATCCGCACAATAAACAAGAATACTTTAGCTTCCGTTTCTGTTCGGTATCATCAAGAGTGCTCTTTTGTTCTTGTTGGGCAGAAGACTTCTTAGGTTTCCCTTTGTTCTTCTTCTTGCCACCAGACTTCTTAGATGAAGCTGATTGGACAGAATTCACCTCTTCAGTTACAGTAGGAGTGGTCGAATTGGTGGTGCTGTGCCCAGCCTGAGTTGGTAATGGGGAGGAACCATGAAGGTTCGACAATCCAATAGTGTTAGGAGCAGGCTGGGTGGTAAGGGATCCAATGATGCCATTAGTTTGGGGTCCCTTAGGAGGTTTTTTGGGGTCCTAAGTATCGCGGGGTGCATCAAGAAGAATCTCAAACAACGTGCCTAATTGAGCATAGACCAAATCTAGGTAATGGGCATGAGCGATAGCTTGTTCTTCAGTGACAACACCACCCATGGAAACATCTCGAGCTATGTGAGGGATGAGAGACTTTGTAAACCAATCTGCTAGGAGTTGGTTTATAATGGGAGCCTTAATCAAGCGTATTCTCCTCCGCCACTCACGTATATGAGTAGAGATATGAGTAGCGATATTCTGGCAGAGAGTGGTGAGAAGGTCCATACAAGTTTCATACCATATAGGCAGTTGGAAATGAGTCAAAAAGTTCATAGTAAGAGAACCGAAATCATGAAAAGAATGAGGTGGTAGTTCAATATACCACTTGACAGCCAAACCTGTGAGAGTCCGTTGAAATAATCTCAGACGGATCGAGTCATCCATCAGAGAGTTGGATGAACACCATAAATGGTATTTCATCACATGGTGTTTAGGATCCTCGTCTGGCTTACCATCAAACTTAGGGATATATGATGGAAGTTTCACTAGAATCGGGGGCTAGTTAGTTCTGTGGTAGATGGGATTGTTCGTCAGTTGAGGTAGATCAGGTATGTCCAAAGTAGCCAAGAAGGGCAGCTGTTGATTAGGCTACGGGTACTAGTAGTACTAGTAAGGCATGTAAGGACTGGTAGGACCTCATATCGACTAATTAAAGGGTGATCACAGAGGAAACTGACCGTAGGGGGGCGTGCCACCCGGACCATAACGGGGTCCACCACCATAAGGTGGTCCATTCCAATAAGGTGGGGTTCCACCTCCACCACCGGGAGGAGGTGGAGGTCCACTGCCACCACCGGGAGGAGGTGGAGGTCCATAACCATAATAACGTGGCCTGCCATTGCCGCCGCCTAGAGGGGGTGGTGGACCACCTTAGAGGGGGTGGTGGACCACCTCTGCCGCTAGAAGGATGGGGGCCCCCGCCACCTCTGCCACCGGAAGGATGAGGATCTCCACCAATGCCACCACCACCATAATAATTAGATCCGCCACCAACTCTACCTAGAGGGGGTGGTGGACCACCTCCACCACCCGAAAGGAAATGTCCTCCCCCACCATAATAGGGTGGTCCTTCGCCGCCTCCTCCTGAGTGGGGTGGTGGACCATTCCCGCCACCGTCAGAAGGGTGGGGGCTGTTGTTGGTAGAATGAGTTAGGCCTCCGCCAGAAGGGAGGGGTCTGCCTCCTCCAAAGTTGGGTGGGGGCCCACTGCCTCCATGTTGTAAAACGGGTTGTTGCCCCCATAGATTGTATGGGCTTTCGGGATAGGGTATCCTGTATGGTGCGTTTACGTGATTAGATTGACCTGGAGCAGGGTTAACAGAACCTGGATATGCTTGAATCCATGAGGGTTGAGTTACATTGGATGCCCCCCCAACATGAGATAATCCCATGGTGGATGGTCTAGCAGGTTGGGAAGATCCAACGGGATTCCACTGCCTACGTTTTGGTTAGGAAACGGGGGTTTCCCCCCAGCCACAATGGGCTGACCACTAAACAAAGGTTGAACCAACATGGGTTGTTGACTAGCTATCGTAGTAGTAACGTTACCAATGAGATAATCCGGGGGAATAGAGTATCCTCCCCTTGAATTTTGAGGTGGGGGAGGAACTGGTAAAGCAACTGTGGTAGTAATGGGTGTGTTGGACTGTTGTCCTTCAACCCGTTGGTTCACTTGAAGTGCAGGACTGGACTCTTGCGAGGGTTGACCAGTCTCATTAATGGTCAGGTTGTGGAGGGATGGTTCGGATGAACCAAAAGATATCGGATGAGCTGAGGTGTCTCTATACCCAGGTCGTTGCTCGAGACTTTGTCTTTGAAGTTCATCACCCCTAACACATAATCATTCTAGACGATCATGAATAGGGCCAAAAATCTCGGTAGGGTCGGGCCTATAGAAGGGTCTAGAGGGTTCTGGAGTAGTCCAGTAGGGTGGGGATGCGATGGAAAAATGCACCAATGGGTGGCTTGGAGATGATGTCCAATAGGCTGCAGTTGGACCAGCAGCTGCTGTGGGGTTGTCATGGGGTTGATTTATCCATTCCAACGATCCAGTCTCTCCCGATGCAATGGGAGGTAAGTCTTGTGAAGTGGGGATTTGTGCTTCTTCATCCTGCGGGGATGAGAGGCAGGTGAATCTGGAGGAGTATGTGGAAACAAATGTCCTCCAATATTCAAAGTGGGGTTTTCCACTTCTTGTGACTCAACCCTAGCATGTGGATCCATCCTTACCCTTGAAATTACCTCCTGGTTAAGGGAATATTCGGGTGGAAAATATTGAATTATACGGGACCTTCTCTAAGGAAAGTCAGCCAGAGTGACTGAAACAAAAAAAAAGTTTCTCCTAAGGCAAGCTAAAAGAAAAGCAGATCAGACAAAACCCTACACAAACTAAGGCCACAAGCAAACTTATGTCGTAAGAGTGGATTCAAAGTCTGGAACCTCACGGGATTATCAAGGCATCGCAAATTGCTATATATTGTAGGGTCCAACAATATGACGCGACAAGGAGGATTGGGACTGTACCCTTTCCTGCATACCCAATTACCTATATAGTACGTGTGTGCTAATTTCCCCGAGTGTTGTTATCGGTGTATTTCTTTGCCAAGACGGCCAAATGGTTAGCTCAGTTGTTTTCAGAAATCCTAGTAGTGTCTCCCGATATACACAAGGTACGTGGGAGCTCAAATCCATAGTGGTGCTCTCTAATGAACAACCATTCAGCAAGAGACCTTCCGATATACTACCGAGTATGTGATACACCCTTCTGTTGGTTATGGAGCCTGATCTCCAGATTCAAAGATATTATTATTCAGCCGTGTCCATACCCCAGGTTTGGATATGATCCCGGCACTATCCCCAGGGGGTCCGGGGGAGTGGTTGCACGTCCCCAGATGGGGGGTGCGGGGCACAGCAAGCCCCCATTGGGGGTTCGCCACCTATTTTCGGGACCATGGTTTTGGGTAACCTGTGGTATTTTCCCATTGTATTTCCCTTATAAATGAAAGACATTGTAACACGGATAGGGTTGATGTATTAGGTATTATGCATTGTAAAGATCTCTGAGATCAAGAAGAGAGACTCTGAGACAGTGAAGAGGAAGTGCAATGGTTGTGCTAGAAGTAGTATCCCTTCACTTTGCTGGATGGAATAGTAATAAGGAATGGCAACTTTAGTGTGGACATAGCCCAAGTTGGGGTGAACCATGATATATCTCTGTCTCTCTTGTAATGTGTGTGTGATTATATTTGCATTTTTGTTTATTGTTATTGCTCTGTGATCCTATTTTTCTAACAATTGGTATCATAGCCAAAGGTCTATTTGGCAGATAAACCCGTAGGAAGCTAGGGTTTCTGGTTCGAGTGGGAGCAATGGCAGAAGAAGAAAAGTTTAAGGTCGAGAAGTTTAATGTCCAAAACTTTCAGTTATGGAAGATGGAAATGGAGGACTATCTGTACCAAAAAGATCTATTCCTACTATTGGGAAGAAGAGAAAAGCAACCGGCGGCTATGAAGGATGAAGAATGGGAGGTTCTTGACAGAAAGGCTCTAGGAACAATACGGCTGAGCCTGGCTTTTTCGGTGGCTTTCAATATCTCAAAAGAAACAACAACGAAGGTTTTTATGAGTGCATTAGGTAAGATGTATGAAAAACCCTCGACCTCCAACAAGGTATTTCTAATGAAGCGTTGATTTAATATGAAGATGTCTGAAGGTGGATCTGTTACTGATAATTTAAATGAGTTTAATACGGTTACAAATCAACTAAGTTCTGTAAGTGTGAACTTTGATGATGAGGTTAGGGCTCTTCTAATCTTGTATTCACTGCCAGAAAGATGGAATAGCTTGGTCATGGCTGTAAGTAACTCTATCTCTGGTTCAAACACCTTGAGATTTGATGATGTTATTGGTTGTATTCTTAGCGAGGAAATGCGAAGAAAAAGCATAGGTGAGACATCAGGTAATGCATTGACCATGGAGAGCAGGGAAAAACGAAAGGAGAGAGGAAAGAGCCAAGGTAATCGTGGGAAGTCTAAAACGTGCAGATCCAAGTACATATTGGGAAAGATAGAGTGCTGGAACTGTCGAAAGAAAGGACATATGAAGAAAGATTGCAGATCTCTAAAGAAGAAAGGAGATGCACAGAAGGAAATTACCCAGGAAGCAAATGTAGCAGGTGATGTGTTACAAGATGCTTTGATTCTTGCATTAGATAATACTAGTGATTATTGGGTAGTAGATTCAAGGGCTTCATGTCATGCTACACCCCATAGGAAATACTTTCATGATTATGTTGCAGGCGATTTTGGACATGTTTTATTGTGTGATGATGAGCCATGTAAAATTGTTGGAATGGGTAGGGTATCGATGAAAGTTAAGAATGGAACTGACTGTCTGTTAAAAGATGTTATGCATATTCCTACTATGAAAAGAAATCTAATCTCAACAAAGCAGTTGGGAGATGGTGGCTGTCTATCTACATTTGGAGAAAAGTGGTGGAATATCACTAAAGGATCAATGGTGATAGAAAAAGGAGACAAGGTAGGTACGTTGTATTTATGTCCTCATAATACTGACCATTCTAGCTCGTTAGCTTCCACAGGAACAAATACAGCATTGTGGCATCATAGGCTTGGCCACATGAGTGAGAAGGGGATGTAGATTCTCCACTCAAGGAAGTTGCTGCTAGATTTGAAGTAGGTAAGTTTGGAATTCTGTGAGAACTGTGTTTATGGAAAATAGAAGAGAGTCAAATTTCTCAGGGTTGGGAAACAGAAGAAGAATGAAAAGTTGGAGCTAGTGCATACAGATGTATGGGGACCGGATCAGGTACAATATCTTGGTGGCTCTCATTATTATGTTACATTTATTGATGATGGAACTAGGAAAACTTGGGTTTATTGCATTAGATAGAAATTTGATGTGTTTTCTACTTTTAAGAAGTGGAAAGCTTTGGTTGAGAATGAGACAGGAAAAAGGTTGAAGAGTCTCAGATCTGATAATGGAGGTGAGTACTACGGCAAGGAGTTTGATAGTTACTGTTCATACCACGGGATTCGTAGAGAGAAGATAGTCGCAGGAACACCACAAGAAAATGGTGTGTGAGAAAGGATGAACACAACGATCATGGAGCGTGCAAGGTGTATGAGACTGCATGTAGGGTTTCCCTTACAGTTTTGGGTGGATGTTGTGAATACTACTGTTTATTTAATAAACAGAGGACCTTCAAGTGCTTTGGATGGTGGTATTCCAGAGGAGGCATGGACAGATAAAAAGGTAAACTACTCATTTATGATAACGTTTAGTTGTGAAGCATTTGTCCATATTGATAAAGAAAATAGAACAAAGCTTGAAGCTAAATCCAAGAAATGTAAATTTATTGGATATGGAGTTGATGATTTTGGTTATTGTGTACGGGATTATGAAAATCACAAAATCATTAGAAGTAGAGATGTCATATTCAATGAAAAGGTCATATATAAAGATCAGTTGCAGAGAAAGAAACAGGAAAAGGAAAACACAAAGTACATAGTACTTGATGAAATTACAAAAAATGAAGTTCCAAAGGTGCCAGAAAATGAAGAACAGCAGCAAGTGCCTGAACCTCCTGCAACTGCAAGAATATCTACCAGGTTAAGTAGACTCCCTGAATGATACTCTCCTTCAATGTATTATTTGTTGATGACTATTGTTGGTGAACCAAAATGTTATGAAGAAGCAATGCAGGTGGAAACTAGAAAGAAGTGGGAGCAAGGCATGAATGAGGAGATGGACTCATTGGTAGGAAACCAGACTTGGGATTTGGTTCAGTTTCCTGCTAGTAAAAGAGCATTGCAGAACAAATGGATTTATAGGTTGAAGGAAGAAGAAGGAGGCAAGAAGTGATACAAGGCTAGACTTGTTGTAAAGGGGTTTGCACAGAAGAAAGGTATAGAGTTTGATGAAATATTTTCTCTTGTTGTTAAGATGACTTTAGTTAGGACTATCTTAATTCTAGTGGCGGTAGAAGATTTGCATCTTGAACAGTTAGATGTAAAAACAACCTTTCTCCATGGGGATTTGGAGGAAGAGATAAATATGCAGCAGCCACAAGGGTATGAGGTCAAAGGTAAGGAGAACTTGGTATGCAGGTTGAAAAATAGTTTGTATGGCTTGAAGCAAGCTCCAAGGCAGTGGTATTTAAAATTTGACAGGGTTATGACAGAACAAGGTTATAGTAGATGTCATTCTTACCACTGTGTTTATTTCAAGAAGCTAGACAATGAAAGATATATTATATTGTTATTGTATATGGATGACATGCTTGTTGCAGGGTCTAACATGCAGGATATAAATGTACTCAAAAGGAAGCTAGCTAATTCATTTGCAATGAAGGATTTGGGTGCTACAAAGCAAATCCTTGGTATGAGAATAACGAGAGACGGGAAAAATCGCAAATTGAAATTGTCTCAGAGTGAGTACATACAAAAGGTGTTGGAGAGGTTCATAATCTAGAATGCAAAACTAGTAAGTACACCTTTGGCCAACCATTTCAATCTAAGTAAGGAAATGTGTCCCAAGACACAGGAAGAGATAGATTACATGTCCAAGACTCCCTATCAATCAATAGTTGGCAGCTTGATGTATACCATGGTGTGCACAAGACCAGATATTGCACAAGCAGTGGGAGTTGTGAGCAGATATATGAACAATCCAGGTAAAGAACATTGGAAGGCAGTAAAGTGGATTCTCAGGTATTTGAGAGGTACTACCACTCAGGCATTATGTTTTAGAGGTTTAAACACTGTACTACTGGGATATGTTGATGCAGATATGGTAGGTGATAAGGATAGCAGGAGGAGAACCATAGGGTATGTGTTTACTGTAGGTGGAACAACAGTAAGTTAGATTTTGAAACTGTAGAAGGTTGTTAAACTTTCAACAACAGAAGCAGAGTATGTTGTTGTTACAGAGGCTAGTAAAGAGATGATTTGGTTGCAAAGGTTTATGGAGGAATTGGGTAAGAAGCAAAAGGATAGCAGGTTGTACAGTGACAGCAAGAGTGCCATTCATCTTGCAAAGAACTCAGCATTCCATTCCAGGAATAAACATATACAGCTCAAGTACCATTTCATACACTCTGTTCTAGAAGATGAACTGTTGAAGCTGGAAAAGATACACACTAGCCAGAATCCTGTAGACATGTTCACAAAGGTAGTGACCAGAGAGAAACTGAGTTCCTGCTTGGTTTCAATTGGACTTCTAGCATGAAGGTGAAGAGGAGAAAGTTTCCAAGTCCAAGTCCAGCAAGTGTAGCAACGGTGGATTTGTTGTGATCAGTCTCCAAGTGGGAGATTATTGGTTATGGAGGTTGATCTCCAGATTTAGACATATTATTATTCAGCTATGTCCATACCCTAGGTTTGATTATGATCTTGACATGATCCCCAGGGGGTCCAGGGGAGTGGTTGCACTCCCCCAGCTGGGGGGCGCGGGGGCCAGCGGGCCCCCATCGGGGGTTTGCCACCAATTTTCGGGCCTATGGTTTTGGATAACCCGTGGTATTTTTCCATTGTATTTCCCTTATAAAAGAAAGACATTGTAACATGGCTAGGGTTGATGTATTAGGTATTATGCATTATAAATATCTCTGAGATCAAGAAGAGAGACCGTGAGACAGTGAAGAGGAAGTGTAGCGGTTGTGCTACAAGTTGTATCCATTCACTTTGCTGGACGAAATAATAATAAGGACTGGCAATTTCAGTGTGGACATAGCCCAAGTTGGGGTGAACCACGATATATCTGTGTCTCTCTTGTAATGTGTGTGTGATTATATTTGCATTTATGTTTATTGTTATTGCTCTGCAATCTTGTTCTTCTAACACCTTCGATATACGCCAAGTACGTATTATGGTACTTGGTGGGTACATAAAGGAGCTCGATATATCGATAAGTACATGGAAGACTACAATACCCCTGGGATACAGTGTTGGAAAATAACGACAGCTGCCATTCTTAACGACGTCGAAACACATCTCTAACTTACACACAAGTTTCTATAAAATTTTACCTATTTCTACCGTTAATTTTATCTGGACGGTTAGGTGAATGCATGAGGTGAGTACATAATCAGAAAAATAATGCAAGGCCTAGCTACATGCACGAAATATTCTTTTCTTTCAATGAATGCTACTTATGGGAGGGAGAAATATTTTTCTTTCCAACAATTTTACCAAAGCAAATGCAATAATTCCCAATTCAAACAAGTTCGACTATAAAAGCATTCTTTTCATTTTTTGCAAAACACAAAAAATTACAACACTACTAATCCAAATCACAACATTTTTCCTTTTCTTTTCCTCTTCAAAACAAAAGTGATGCTAGGTAATGAAAAGAGAGAATTCTAAGATGGAGTATGCAAGCTTTTCAATTTCACTTTCAATGGCCTAAAAGCAGTAAGAATTAAAAATGCATCTATCTTTCCTTAGCATGGAACTAATTTTGCAAAAACTGAAGTATACTTTGTATTTTTTGAGAAAATTAGAAACTCATAATTCAAGAAAAACACAAGTGATCACACATTCATTCAATTTTTCCAAAATATGCATAAGCAAAACATTCCAATGCACAAACAATTTTCTACAACAATGCTTGAGAAATGATGGGAAAGAGGCACTTTTAAATTTTCAATGGATGCATCAAAAGATTAACTTGATAACAACTACGCTTTCAGATCTAAATGACTGAAAAGAAAACACTACTTGCAACACTCAGTACACTCAGAAAACTCAAGAAAAGACAAGCACTCAATCAAGTTGAAAGACACACAAGACTCAAAATCAGATAGTAGCAAGCAAACCAAGCAAGCAAAGCTCAAAAAATAATGCAAATGAGGTCTGGGAGCCGATCTAATGTAGTAACTAGATCAGTTAAGGAGAGGAGGGAATGCAAGGGTGAGCGGATGAAGGTGGAGGAGAGAAGAGTATCCACCACTATCAGTTCTCAGACTTGTCCAAGACGGAACCCAACATCAATCCAAAAAAAACCAAACACTCAACACACAAATCAAAGATGGGATCTCTGGCTAGATCTTGCAGCACAGAGGGAGTTCATACAACAAACCAAAGCTCATATTAATAAATGGAGAGGGTATTCTTGCATGCCAAATTTTACAAAATAGTGCGCTTTGTGCTTGTACACAGTGCAACATCGCAGTTCACCAATGCGGGGAGTGTGATGGTGTCGTAGTATACCAATGAAAGGACTACGACGAGTGGCTAACAGACAAAGAACAGAGACCAGAAATGACACAGTGTCACTCTGTTTTCACTAACCAGGTGTGACAGGCGAGGTCTAAGTTAAAAAATGAATCAAATCTCCAAGAAATGAACTATGAAAGGGTTTGAAAATGAGTAGTACAAACTCAGAGGAAGCAGATCAGGGTCTTCAAGATGAAGATCTGATAGTGAAATCAACTCAAGAAGCAAATGACAAATAAAAGTCTTGTGTCAAGCAATCAACTAAAAATGACTCCCAGATTGACAACTATAGAACAAGATGTATCTTCCTCAGTATGGTCGCCAAATTTGTTTTGCGGACAATCTACCAAGAGTAGACTCAAGGCCTGATCTCCCTAGCTTAACGTAAGTCTAGAACAAATAAGACAGAACATAAAATAATTTCCTAGATCATATAGAAATACAAATGTAAGAGCAGATCATTTACCTTAGATTTGTAGATCTCTTTCTCCTTCATTGATCCAATGCTCCAGCGCTGCGAGATCACAAGGAGCTAAACCCTGTCGAACATGTGACAAACCACGAGAAGTGAAAGCATATATTTCATATGATAGATCTAAGCTAATAGTTAAGGAGGAAATCTCTAAACATCATCAAGGAGACAACCTTTATGTAAAGCAATTATATTAACTGTATTGAAAAGTGAGGAGTACAATTGTAACATCTCGTAATTTCACAAAAATTTAAAATTTTTTAAGTAGTGATAAATACTGAAATTGCTAATGCGAAAAATGAAGTAATTACAATCTTTTAACTAATGATGAATTAATGATAACAACAATTAATACTTCATAGTGCAAAGTACTTCATTAATTCTACTTGTGTTTATTTGTAATCTACATGCTGTAGTTAAGTTTATACTATGATATATTTTCTTGTTAAGGTAGTGACAGTTTGTTTTTGAATGGTGATGAAGGGGTCCTACGAGGTACGCTGAAGTTTACTTAGCTATGTTTAGATAAAGCATTTGAACATGTTTCAATGTGCAGAAACACAGGTAAGAATAATCCGACAATTCAAGTGTTTAAGAGTAAATATGTTTTTCAATTCATCATCAAAGTATTGTGAAAAACTCTAAGTACTTCCTTGCAAGAAAGTTAAAGAAGGTATGGATCTTTGTCCTACTTCTCGTTTACATGCTATTTTACAAGCTTATTAAAACTATCAGAATCCTATCATCATTCGTCATTATACAAGGAATGGTAATAACATGCACACTTACTATGTGAATATTTCTACTTATACGACGTTTTACATTATGAAGACTTGATCCCAATATTATTTCAGTGCGTGGTTCTTAACTTGCAACTATCAAAATAAATATGGTAGCTCCTATAATTTTCCATTATAAAGTAATATAACAAATATTATGATAATGCATCCTAAACTATACACTAAGTACCAAACCCTTATATGAAATGCGACCTTAATAAAATGAAATGCTATACCATAAATGTCGACCTAGTATTCGAAAAGACTAACAGTATGGGCATGAAATGAACCATGATTTATAACCCTAAGTATTTATACTGTGGTAGTGACCGAGCATTGAATGCTTACTGTACTTGGCAGGATTCGTATCAAGTCTGGAAATGCCACCTTCCTTCAGTGTTGAGTGGATTTCCTAGTTGGTGCCATCGTGGCTGTCCATGAGGTTATGGATCACGTGATAGTAAAATTCGAATGCTTTCAAAAGCCGAGCTGTACACTGTTTTGACCCTTGGTTTAGTGAGCTAGCGTCGTGGTGGAGGGGGCAATTAATATAGCATTAAGTGTAGTTGTTGCCCAAATTTCGACGTGCCTTGTTGGCTTCACCTCCATCGTTGATCTCACATATGTTGGACTTTGAAATGGGAACCCTAAACTCCACTACGTTTACGTGGTTTATCATTTTCTTTTGTCATTCATTGTGTTGGGAAAGGTTTTGTGGAGAGGCCGACAGGCTGCTGCAATGTATGGCATAGTAGTTTGTATTTCAAAGGACTCCTTCCTCGAGTTTGAACCCTGAACCTGTTGGAAGAACATACTAGTTCTAGGTCTTCATCTTCCTGTAGAGCTGAGCCCATAATTGCAGCCGTGGTAGCTAATCATGGTTTTTGGTTGAAAGATTTGAACTAAGGTTCAATTCTCATACAAAATAGACCGGTGTTCTTAGAACTAGGACTTTCTCCGAAGTAAATGATAGATGACTTCATTGATTCATTTGCTTATGATGCCTCTTACTCTAGAAAATACGTTAATAAGGTAATGTCTTCAGTTATGCAAAAGATAATGATATTTATAATGTTCCAAGTTTAAACTTTGCGTTTTCTCCATTTAATCCTCGCTTTGGTGTTTGTGATAGGTGAAATCTTCATCGAGAATTTACAGGGTTCGAAAGCTTGGTGGAATACTGATGCTCTACTTACTTGGTAATCCTCAGTGGTTCCTTCCTCATAGGTTCTCTTGGCCTGGAGAGGTCGATGTTTGATAAATGATGTTAGGTTCTTGTCAAGGTTTTGGCCGGTGATGTGCTTGGAAGCCAAAAGATAGAGTACCAGAGGATGAGATCCTCAGCTTTTCTTGTTTCTTTATTTTGTAGCATTTACTGTAAGCAGTACACTTGTTTAAGATGTAAGGCTAAAGGGATGAACCCTAGTTATTTTTAATGGAAAATTTAGTGTTAAGAACTTCATAAACTTTTATGTGCAATGCATAAGTTTGGTTAAGTCGATGTTGATATACTTAATACATTGTTTTGAATGGAAAAGAATGGAACCGAGTTTGTAATGAATTAAAGAAAATATTTTTTTGGATGATTTCTATGTCTATAAGATTAATATGATGACTTAGAAAACAAAGTGGATTCAGGCCGAGAGCGATAGATTAAATAATTCTCAATAGATAAACCTGTGCTGATATTGTTTTTATGTTTGAGTTTGGAAGATGATAATGTGAAAACTTGAACTATTATTTATTTATAAAGGCTATATGCCACAGGGTTCGACCTTGTTCCAAATAGTCGAAACCCTACCATGTAGGTTTCGATTGGTAGTTTTTGTCCTTTTACTGTGTTAGCAAAAGTCTATGCTAACGTTTGGTTAGTGGCCGAGAGCCAACTCCATGATTTTGTTTCATCAACTTGGAACTAAAATCTAGTGTTTATGTATTTCTATATTTTGTTCTTATTTAAAGTTCATGTATGTATTCCATGATTTTTGAGCATGAAATCTTGATCTATTTGGAAACTGGTAGTATTTTTATAACCATTATGAATATGAGTTTCTTACCATTGAAAGTTATGAACCTGTAATGATTTGTTTTTCCCTATTAAGGGTTTCGATTCTATGTTTAAAGTTTTGCAAAAGAAAGTTAAAAATAACAATAGTACAGAGTTAGGATTCTATCTATAATGAATGTGTTTAAATTTAATGATTGTAGTTGATACTAAATCAGAATATGAGAAATGAGTACTAAATGAAATAGTGATATTTTAGAGATGAGAAGAATAAATGTCTATTTATTGTTTGTCAGTAACAACTCTGTATAGAAGAATATTTGCAGCTATCAAATTTCTAGAATATATAATGCCTGAAACAATTGGATTTATATCACCCTAATGTTGAAATAGAATACATACTATTAGTTGTAAACAATGGATAGTGATAATTGAAAACCTAGTTTTGTACAGAGATGAAATGTCCTTCTTTTGTACTATGTACCAGAAATGCTAAATATTTGTTTCATGATGTGTTGTTCTATATTCTGAGTTTAAACATACATCATTGATACTTTAGAATTTAAAAGAAATGCTACAGTATTGATCTAATCATTCAAATGGCATTCTTCCTATCATTCATCTCTATAAATTTTACTTTTCTGTACTAGAGTTCTATACAGATAAACGTATGGGAAAAATACAGAAAATATTTTAACCATTCATCTCATTTACTTAACCATCCTTCTACCAAATCAGTTCTAGGTCAAAAATTGAAACAGTTTCTTCTGTATAACTATAAATAATAAATCTATAATGCAAAAAATCATTTAATTGTAAACAATAAAACATAACAGTAGAACCTGATTGATTGTAGGAGAAAAAAACAACCCAATGTGCATGTTCCACCCAACCTATTCCTGAAGATAGCCAAATTACTTGCCTTAGGACCCCCGAGCCTGTTCACTGGACCACTAGGAAGAAGAATCTGTAGAAGCTTTAGGTCAATCCACTTGCAGCACCCAAGTAGTTCAGCCAATCATATAGACTTAGCAGTCAAAGAGACCTGCACCAACACCTCTGGTTATTTCCTCTGAATATTTCAGCAGCCTCACAATGCACATCCACTTAGCCTCCCTATTCGAATCTCTCAGTGATCACCTGATACACTTGAGGAATTATTTCTGTAGAAAAATAATGTAGAGTTTCCTGCTCAATTTGAATTGCCTTATCTAGCTTGCCTAGGCCTTTTAGTGGTTAACCTGGTCATTAAAGAGCCATAAGCTCTCTTCCACCCACCTGGGAGATAATGCCACAAATTTAGGGGTAGTTGTCCCATAACCAACAACTAGTGGTGGGGTGCAAATGCTAACATATGTCCCATGCCTTCTAACAGTTTCCATTCCTTCTAGTGGGTCTGTGAACACTCATTTAACAGTTCCCTTGGGTGTTTGTCTCCTGTTTTAATTTATTAAATAACAATAATCAGCCATTACAATTATCCTTGACCAGATTTGGTCATAATTACAAACTTTGTAATTATAATTTAATATAATGTTTTTGTGATAAAATAAATAGTCTCAAAATTTGGGTAGGTTACATACACCCCCCCTTAAGTCTCAACATCGTCCTCGGTGTTGTTTATTCACTCTCTGAGTGTTCCTGAAATAGAGCTGGGTATGCTGCCTGCATACTACTCTCCAACTCCTAGGTTGCCTCTTCTGGGCTAAGGTGCTTCCATTGCACCTTTACCTGCCCAATGGTACGATTCCGGAGTAGAGTTTCCCTCCTTTTAAGGATACAGTCCGGTTCCACCTGAAAATCGTCGTCTTGTTCCACCTTCAATCTCCACCATAGAGACTTGATGCTCCACTTTCCTATTGTCTAGAGTTGCATTAATTCTGGGCATGTCTCTTGCCAAGTCTCCTACCATAGGTTCAGCTTGTATGGAGTGAATGTTATTTGCTGTCCACTTCCTTTTGGGATATTTTGAAGCATAATGAGGACCATGGCACTCAAAACACTTTATAGGTGCCCTTTGGTCATTAGTTCTGGTAACATTAGGTGTATTTCTAGGAGCTGTAAAATTCTGCTGCTGATTATTTTTGGGACTGTTTCCTTGGAACTTCCGATTTGGAAAGTTTTTCTTTTGAAAAACCAGAATTTCCACTGAACCTGAAATTTTTCTTTTTCAGCTCAAAATTGTTGGGTTTATGATTTTTCCAGTTAGATATCCCTTCTCTTTTTCGGTTAGTATCATAGCATAAAGTTTCTTTCCTCATGGCTTCTTCTAAGCTCTTTGGATTTTCATACTCTATTATGTCCTTGGTGTTGAAAGGTAGACAACTTAGATACCTCTAAATCTTCGGTTTTTCCTCCACAAGGTATGGCATATACCTCAGCAAATTCGAAAATTTGTTGTTCATCTCTTTCATGTTAATTGTGCCCAGTCTTAAATCATAAAATTCCTTGGACTTTTCCTCGTAATATTGTTCAGATAGGAACTTCTTTTTGAAGTACCATTTAAAATTGCTCCAATTCACATCCTTGTCTTTGATGCCCTTCACTCTTTTGATGTCCTGCCACCAAATGCCTGCCTTCCCAATTAGATTGTATATTGTCATATTTGCTTTCAATGATTTTGAATAATCATAAATCTGGAAGTATTTCTTCATGCTGGACATCCATGCTTCGACTGTCTCTCCTTTCTCAGTTTCACCATTGAAGGTTGGGGGTTTGATCTTCTTAAATTCTCCAAAAATCTGCTCATACTATTTATGGCTTTTTCTTTTTGGTTTGTAATCCCCTTTGCTGCTATCACTTGAATAAGTACGTTTCTTTTTATGTATTTCTTTGGCAGCTCCTGATGATGTTGATTTGTTATTCGTATCATCAGTTTTCAATTTCTTATTCTTGTCCCGATGAGGTAAGTATTCAATCTTGGAGGTATTTTCAATTCCTTTATCATGTTCATCAGTTGGGCACTAATTGAATAGTACCTGGTTAAGTTCCTCTTGTGCCTTCAGAATTCTTTCATTGTCTTGTTTAACAGATCTTATTTCTGCTTTTAACTCCTGAAATGCACGTAACAATTTTGATGAATTATCATTTAATTCACCATGGGTTTCTTCTTCATAATTCTGTCCAGTACTATGACTATTTGGTCGAAATTTGTCCTCCATGTGTTCAGCTGATCCTTCCATACCTGTAACTTAGAAAACAAATTTTTGTATGACAAAATAATTTAATTAGTAAAGGTTTTTTCTATCATAACAATTTTCTGTTGTGTTTTCTTTGGACCTTTTCAGGCCTAGAGTTCGAACATGAGCTCTGATACCACATGTAACATCCCATAATTTCACAAACATTTTAAATTTTTTAAGTAGCAATAAATACTGAAATTGCTAATACAGAAAATTAAGTAATTACAATCTTTTAACTAATGATGAATTTATGATAACAACAATTAATACTTCATAGCGCAAAGTACTTCATTAATTCTACTTGTGTTTATTTGTAATCTACATGATGTAGTTAAGTTTATACTGTGATATATTTTCTTGTTAAGGTACTGACAATTTTCTTTTGAATGGTGATGAAGGGGTCCTATGAGGTACCCTAAGGTTTACTTAGCTATGTTTAGCTAAATCATTTGAACATGTTTCAATGTGCAGAAACACAGGTAAGCATAATCCGACAATTCAAGTGTTTAAGAGTAAATATTTTTTTCAATTCATTGTCAAAGTATTGTGGAAAACTCTAAGTACTTCCTTGCAAGAAAGTTAAAGAAGGTATGGATCTTTGTCGTACTTCTCATTTACATGCTATTTTACAAGCTTATTAATACTATCAGAATCCTATCGTCATTCGTCATTATACAAGGAATGGTAATAACATGCACACTTACTATGTGAATATTTCTACTTATACGACGTTTTACATTATGAACACTTGATCCCAATATTATTTCAGTGCGTGGTTCTTAACTTACAACTATCAAAATAATTATGGTAGCTCCTATAATTTTCCATTATAAATACATATAGAACTATGCTAAAATAGCAATGTCTATTATAATATTATCATCATATTTCTATTGGGAATTTACTATATTATAGGATTGTGTCCCTTTTAATATAATATTTGTGCATTCTAATATAATTTTTACTTTGTGAAGAGATAAAGTAATAAAAAAAATATTATGATAATGCATCCTAAACTATACACTAAGTACCAAACCCTTATATGAAATGCAACCTTAATAAAATGAAATGCTATATCATAAATGTAGACCTAGTATTCAAAAAGACTAAGACTATGGACATGAAATGAACCATGATTTATAACCCTAAGTCTTTATACTATGGCAGTGACCGAGCGTTGAATTCTTACTGTACTTGGCAGGATTAGTATCAAGTTTGGCATTAATGTCACTTGTCTTCAGTGTTGAGAGGATTTCCTAGCTGGTGCCATCGCAGCTGTCCACGAGGTTATGGATCATGTGATAGTAAAATTTGAATGCTTTCAAAAGCCAAACTGTGCACTGTTTTGACCGTTGGTTTAGTGAACTGGTGTCATGGTGGAGGAGGAAGTTAATATAGCATTAAGTGTAGTTGTTTCCCAAATTTTGATGTGCCTTGTTGGCTTCACATCCGTCATTGATCTCACATATGTTGCACTTTGAACCGGGAACCCTAAACTCCACTACGTTTACGTGGTTTATCATTTTCTTTTGTCATTCATTGTGTTGAGAAAGGTTCTGTGGAGAGGCCGACAGGCTGTTGCAATGTAGGGTTTAGTAGTTTGTATTTCGGAGGACTCATTCCTCGAGTTTGAACCCTGGACATGTTGTAAGAACATACTAGTTCTAGGTCTTCATCTTCCTGTAGAGCTGAGCCCATAATTGCAGCCGTGGTAGCTAATCATGGTTTTTGGTTGAAAGATTTGAACTAAGGTTCAATTCTAATGCAAAATAGACCGGTGTTCTTAGAACTAGGACTTTCTCCGAAGTAAATGATAGATGACTTCGTCGATTCATTTGCTTATGATGCCTCTTACTCTAGAAAATACGTTAATAAGGTAATGTCTTCAGTTATGCAAAAGATAATGATATTCGTAATGTTCCAAGTTTAAACTCTGCGTTTTCTCCATTTAATCCTCGCTTTGGTGTTTGTGACAGGTGAAATCTTCATCGAGACTTTACAGGGTTCGAAAGCTTGGTGGAATACTGATGCTCTACTTACTTGGTAATCCTCGGTGGTTCCTTCCTCGTAGGTTCTCCTGTCCCGGTGAGGTCGATGCTTGATAAATGATGTTAGGTTCTTGTCAAGGTTTTGGCCGGTGATGTGCTTGGAAGCCAAAAGATAGAGTACCAGAGGATGAGATCCTCAGCTTTTCTTGTTTCTTTATTTTGTAGCATTTACTGTAAGCAGTACACTTGTTTAAGATGTAAGGCTAAAGGGATGAACCCTAGTTATTTTTAATGGAAAATTTAGTGTTAAGAACTTCGTAAACTTTTATGTGCAATGCATAAGTTTGGTTAAGTCGATGTTTATATACTTAATACATTGTTTTGAATGGAAAAGAATGGAACTAAGTTTGTAATTAATTAAAGAAAATAGTTTTTTGAACGATTTCTATGTCTATAATGTTAATATGATGACTTAGAAAACAAAGTGGATTCAGGCCGAGAGCCATAGATTAAATAATTCTCGACAGATAAACCTATGCTTGTATTGTTTTTATGTCTGAGTTTGGAAGATGATAATGTGAAAACTTGAATTGTTAATTATTTATAAAGGCTATATGCCACAGGGTTCGACGTTGTTCCAAACAGTCGAAACCCTACCCTGTAGGTTTCGATTGGTAGTTTTTGGCCTTTTAATTTGTTAACAAAAGTCTATGCTAACATTTGGTTAGTGGCCGAGAGCCAACTCCATGATTTTGTTTCGTCAACTTGGAACTAAAATCTAGTGTTTATGTATTTCTATATTTTGTTCTTATTTAAAGTTCGTGTATGTATTCCATGATTTTTGAGCATGAAATCTTGATATGTTTGGAAATTGATGGTATTTGTATGACCATTATGAATATGAGGATTTTACCATTGAAAGTTATGAACCTGTAATGATTTGTTTTTCCCTATTAAGGGTTTCGATTCTATGTTTAAAGTTTTGCAAAAGAAAGTTAAAAATAACAATAGTACAGAGTTAGGATTCTATCTATAATGAATGTGTTTAAATTTAATGATTGTAGTTGATACTAAATTAGAATATGAGAAATGAGTACTAAATGAAATAGTGATATTTTAGTGATGAGAAAAATAAATGTCTATTTATCGTTTGTCAATAACAACTCTGTATAGAAGAATATTTGCAGCTATCAAATTTCTAGAATATATAATGCCTGAAACAATTAGATTTATATCACCCTAATGTTGAAATGGAATACATACTATTAGTTGTAAACAATGGATAGTGATAATTGAAAACCTAGTTTTGTACAGAGATGAAATGTCCTTCTTTTGTACTAAGTACCAGAAATGCTAAATATTTGTTTCATGATGTGTTGTTCTATATTCTGAGTTTAAACATACATCATTGATACTTCATAATTTAAAAGAAATGCTACAGTATTTATCTAATCATTCAAATGGCATTCTTCCTATCATTCATCTCTATAAATTTTACTTTTCTGTACTAGAGTTCTATACAGATAACAGTATGGGAAAAATACAGAAAAGATATTAATCATTCATCTCATTTACTTAACCATCCTTATACCAAATCAGTTCTATGTCAGAAATTGAAACAGTTTCTTCTGTATAAATGTAAATAATAAATCTATAATGCATAAAATCATTTAACTGTAAACAATAAAACAGAAAAGTAGAACCTGATTGACTATAGGAGAAACAAACAACCCAAGGAGCCTGTTCCAGCCAACCTATTCCTAAAGACGGCCAAATTACTTGCCTTAGGACCCCCAAGCCTGTTCATTGAACCACTAGGAAGAAGAATATGTAGAAGCTTTAGGTCAATCCACTTGCAGCAGCACAGTAGTTCATCCAGTCATATAGACTTAGCAGTCAAAGAGACCTGCACCAACACCTCTGGTTATTTCCTCAAAATATTTCAGCAGCCTCACAATGCACATCCACTTAGCCTCCCTATTCAAATCTCTCAGTGATCACCTAATACACTTGAGGAATTATTTCTATAGAAAAATAATGTAGAGATTCCTGCTCAATTCGAATTTCCTTATCTAGGCTGCCTAGGCCTTTTAGTGGTTAACCTAGTCATTAATGAGCCATCATCTCTCTTCCACCCACCTAGGGGATAATGCCACAAATTTAGGGGTAGTTGTCCCATAACCAACAGCTAGTGGTGGAGTGCAAATGCTGACATCTGTCCTATGCCTTCTAACAGTTTCCATTCCTCCTAGTGGGTCAATGAACACTCATTTAACAATTCCCTTGGGTGTTTGTCTCATGTTTTAATTTATTAAATAATAATAATCAATCATTACAATCATCCTTGACCGGATTTGGTCATAATTACAAAACTTTGTAATTATAATTTAATATAATGTTTTTGTGATAAAATAAATAGTCTCAAAATTTGGGTAGGTGACAACAATAGAAAAGAGGATTACAGCCATATCCTTAAAACTGCAAGCTCCTTCCGACAAGCCTTTCCAAAGCTCCTAGAGAGAAGTGGATGTTCCCCAAGCTAGAGTGTTAGATCTATTGGGCTTGATTTCACTAGCATAAGAGTACCATAGACTTCCTCCCTTGGAGAGAGGTAGAGCCTCACTTATATAGGGTTAAGTGGATAGGATAGGTTGATATATGGTAGGAGAGAGATGGGGGATCCTTCCTAGAGGTTAGGAACTGAAGGCCAGGTCCCCCAATAGGTCAGGGATAAAGATCCAAGTCAGCAATCTTTGAGAATGAGCTCGACGAAGCTATTTTTTCCCATTAACTGACTTCATCGCACCCTATAATGGAGCAAGGTGTGACATTGCAGGTTGCATTAGTGCAGCATGCAACGACCTCTCAAAACCTAGCATAAAAGTAGTGGTGTCCTTTCCAGTTAAATGACTTAACCAATGGAAACTTTAGGGGCGTATACACTGAATCTAATGGTGGTAAGATTTTAGGTGTAACAGTTCTTGAAGGAGTTCATCTATAGGAAGTGATCCATTTCAATGAAGGCACCCCTGTGAATCTCATGAAGTCTATTGTGCCCTCCATTTGAAGCTACCTGCTCTAATTTCATCCACATTGCAGATCCAGTGCATAACTTCATCTTCTTCTCCTCCTCTCATACTCAGTCTCTTAGTTTGTAAGATTTCTCTAGCATTGGAGACTCCTTCAAGATATGAATGTTATAAATCCTCTAATATCTTCTCAGGACCTTCAGTTTCAATTTTTTGTTGTTAATAAACTTATTTTAGAGACCTCATATGCTTCATAAGTGAATTATGTAAGCCTCTAAGGAAATTGGATCAAGCAATTCCAAGACTAGCTCTTTAAGCACTTTTTATTGACTAGTTTTACCATTTTTGTAATTCAACGCTATGTATGAACCATTTTTATGTTTTGATGGTCATTTGTGAATTTGGATACCTTAATGAAGCATCTCCAACCATTTACCTAAGGATTTGAAGGCATCTCAACTTGTTTGGAAGAACTTGGAAAACCACTAGTTGAGTAGTCCAACATAGTGCCCTTTCCTCTTTTGTTCCCAAACTCAACCAGAACCTCCCAAATTCTCATAAGATTCTTTTCAAAATCTAATTAGTAGGTTAATATCTAATATATTCTATTTTATTACATTCAACTTTAAGCATTGATCCTAGTATGCATATGTTGGAGTTCCCGGGAAGCCTCAAAGTAGACATCAACCATTGTTGTTGCTGAAATGTAAATATCCCAAGTACATTGTGCATATGAATCAAAAGTTGTCGCTAAACCTAATACCCTTTCTTCTACACATCCACCAATACATTTTTCAGATCCTAAATATTACAAATTCCTAACCTTGGGGGGCAATCTACCTTGTCTAAGACTAGTTTTTCTTCAACTAGTTTTGGTATAACTTAATTCATGTTTTAATTGATGTTTTAAATTTTGAATTGAGATAATATATTTGATATAAGATCAGGGATATTACAGTGGTATCAAAGAACTTTCCTCTACTCCTGTGGAAATTTATCTCTCAAGCTGAAGAATTTGCAGCCATGAGACTAGCACCAACTAGTAATAATTTTGAATGGGATGATGATGAAGTCTTCTATGTTGATGGAGGCTTAACAAGAAATGAGGATGATGATTCCTTGTGTGACATGGTGTGCACAAAGAACAGAATTCTAAATCCATTAGAGTTTAGTGTTGTAGATGGAAGAGTATGCTATGGGGGAAAACTTCTAGGAGTAGTCAAGATCACTGTAGAGGAGATTAGTTCTATTGAGGGTGGTGAGACATCTTTTGGATTAGATCCAAAAGAAGAACATAAATCTAATTCACATTCACCAAATGAGCTTCATAATGAAGTGGAAGACAAGCACAAATCAGTTGGATGTGAACCAGAAGATTTGGTGAAAGTACAAGGAACCATGGCTACATCATATGAAGAGAAAGATATGATGCAAAGGTATGGTCACCATTCAGATTTTTGTATTCCCTTGTGTCATAATTAATTTGCAGCCACATCAGAGGATAATCTTGGCATGTTTGATTATTTGGGTGTTGGGGATCAGATCTCTGGTGATAAGGGTGAATGCAGTGACAGGGATGAATAATTGGAAGGGAGTTTGCATGATGGCCACATGATGGAATAGCTCACATATGGCAGCACACACTACATTGTCAATGACACATTGAGTGACTTTGAGAGCTTATTCCTCGTCATCAAAGAGAGGAACCATGAGACACCTAGTTCTCTAAGTGGTGAACCAAAAGAAGGCATAGCTGAAATCCTTAGTAATGAGGGTTGTTCAAGAAAAGCGAAGAGTGTTCATACTCTCGATCCTATCACCAGCACTACATAGAAACAATCTAGAGAGACAAGTGACACTCTGGACATGGTTGAAAGATCACCTATTGATGGATTCTCAAGTCTCTATATGGGTGACGTAGAGATAAGTTTTGAAGAAATTGTTGCAAGCACAAATTCCCTTGAGCATGAAGATGAAGAGCTTGTAGCAGCACAAGTCTTTCTAGGATCAACTTTTCAGTCACCAATTGAACTACATGCTAAATTTGATATCATTGAAAAAGAGGAGGTTCATCCTCAAGAAGCACACTTCCTTGCAAGGTCATTGAAGATGAAAGAAAAGGAGATCAAGAAGGTCCTTATCACTTTGCATGGCACTAATGCATTGGTTTCCATTGTTGTTGGAGAATGGAGGATAAGTCTTCCATTGAAGAATTGGAAAATATTCGAGAAGTAGTGACAGACATAAGAGGTGCAATTTTTGCAGCTACTTTATGATAGAGATCATCTTCTTGAGTTTGTGAAGATGCATCATAGTGCCTCATTAGAATATGAAGAGGAGATTGAAAATATCACTTATGAGTTGGAGTCTACAGATGATTCTTTGAGGAGCACTCAATGGGCCCTTCAAGAATCAAGAATGAAAAATGATCAACTTCGAAAGGAGTCGAGATCATCACACCAAACATCCTGCATGGAAGATAGTCATTTGCACATGGCAAGTGACACATTGGATTCAATGGAGGAGCCTCATGTGAGAGTTGAACATGAGGTAAATTCAGATTTGCAAGTGCTTAAGGAGAACAAAGATGTAGAATATTTTGGCCAAGTGCTTGTTGGTATGCAGAAGGGCATGGAGGAGGACTCAACTATGGGAATGATAGCTGAAGAAATGTCATTTGGATCAGTTTGCATGTGTGCTTGTTTATCCAAGGATTGTATATAAATATACATAATAGAGATGAAGATCGAAGGGTACACTAATCTTTCTCACCTTGGTAGGAGATTCTTTTACACTTCATTCATTGGGAGATTTTGTGAGCAAGAAGAGAAATAAAAAATGCATGTCCTTGAGAAAATAATGGTCATTATTAATGCTTACTATGGTTTCCACCAAAGAAGGTGAAGGAAAACCCCCACTCAAAGCCCCAAGGTCATCCATTGGCTGGTTGCATCAAATAAAGAGTCGAGAAACCCAAAATTGGCTAAGTGTTGAACAAATCCAACCAAAATGATCAAGTCGCAGTGAGAAAATGGGAAAACACAAGGTAGGAGGGCCCTTCCACAGGAAAAACTAGCAGTAGGAGCTTCTTCCGCAACCAAAGAAGATTGGATGGAGAAGATCAAGGAGAAGATCAGATCAATGGTGAAAAGTGCATTCTGCAAGCCTATTTCTGAGTTCCGCATCCGCATTGCGGATTGCAGGTTGCAGGAAGCAATGTCCCAAAGAGCGCAAAAGACAAGTTTTCGCATTTCGCAATCCACATTACGGATTGTGGAAAATAAATGTTCCAGGGAGCGCAAAGATAAGTTTCCACAATCCACATTGTGGGTTGTGGATTGTGGAACAGTGGTTTTCTAAATAGCAAAAATATAAGTTTTCGCATTTCGCAATCCGCATTGCGGATTGCGGAAAGGCGATTCCCCATAAAAGCACGAGGCCAAGAGACAATCCCTGCATGCCACATGGCTAATTGTGGGTTACAGAAAAGACCATTGCAGAATGGACCGTTGTGGAAAGGCCCATCGCGGAATGACCATTGCGAAAGGGCAATTGCGGAAGCGCAGTTGCAGAAAGAAAATTGTGGATCGAGAAAGTTTTGTAGATCTAGTTACAGTCATGGGAAATGGATATTTTCACAAAGAAATGGCGCATTGGAGGATGACAAAGGAGGCCTATTTCAATTATCTGTTTCATTCAATATAAAACATCCTAAATCATATGATGAATAAGTGGTTTCCATTTCCCAATGGTGTGTTTCCAGCATAGGTGATTCTTCCCCTCCACACATGGCAGAGTCAGAGGTTGTTGATTCGGGTGGCTCAGTTCGAACGACCTGATCATTACCAATCCGAGTTGTTTTGAATGAGTTAGGATATTTTTCTATTTGTAAGCCTATAGAGGCAAGGTCCAATGTAGACCAAAGGGTTGGACATTTTTATTTCAAAGAGATTACTGCTATGCACTGTATTAAACTCGGCCTCTTAATTCAATGAGTAGACCCTATTTTGAGCTTGAGATTCCTGTGATGTGTGTTCCAATGTATGTTATTTCCTGTGTATGTGTTCTTGCTTTGTATTTCCATTAATTGTGTACTTCTGTAGTACCTAAAGATCAAAATTGCATGGTATGGAATTCATGCCCACATGCTCCAGATGCATATGACTAGGTATTCCATCCTTTTCCTCTTGAAGTTGCAGGTTAGAATTCATTCTTAAACTCTCTAACCTTGTGGTCGAACTTGTCTCCTTCCTCTACCTTCATATGCTGATTACTTTGATGTGAAAGAATCATGTCTACCTTTCCTCCTTCTCCTACAATCGCGGCCCAAACCTGCCATTGATGACAATAATCCACCGAAGTTGACTCCATTCCCAACTGTCCTCTTGTTCATAACTCCAACCAAGCAAAAAACCCTTTTAATTCATTATTTGAAGGTCTAGCCACCACTTTGACTGATATCCTATCCCATTTTAAGCTGCATCCTGTTGCTGGAAGCCCCAAATGGAGATCCATCCCTGTGGTTGGAAAGGCTAGTTTCCATCCACTAATGATTGGTTTGCAGCAGTTACCCCATGGTATTTCCTGCCTCAACCCAGGAAAATCTTTGGTGATAACATTTCGGTGACTCCATTGGGGACAATCTCTAGTTTTCAATCTATAAAATCAGACCTCTAAGGGAGAACAGAGAGTCTGAGGTTCCAAGGTTGTATAATTTTCCCTAGTGACTCCAACTTACATTCTAGCGATTCCACTGGAGATTGATCCTACTTCAAAATATTTGTATCAGATCAGAGCTGATTACTGAGGGTGAACAGTAGTCAAACACTAAGAGGATCTTGCATTATTCTCGTGGTGAGGCCATCTTTTGAATCTGAGAACCCCTATGAGAAAGTATGGCTCCCCAAAGAATACCTACCAGAATTCATCCGAATTCTGAGCTACCAAAAGTTACTTCAGACTGTGAGAAGGTCATCAACAGGGATGATTTTAAGAACTCCCCCCAAATTTATATGGTAAAAAAATTGGCGAATCTCCCCGATATATAGGAAAATTTGAAAGCGATTTTATCAATAATATAATATGTATATATAATTTTTTGGCGAATCTTTCATTTTATTATATGATATTGTAAAATCTTGGCGAATCTTTCACTAAATTATAAGATATTGTAAAATCTTGGCGAATATTTTACTGAATTATAAAATATTGTAAAAAGTTGACGAATATTTCACTAAATTATAAAATATTGTAAAAATTTGGCGAATATTTCACTGAATTATAAAATATTGTAAAAATTTGGCGAATCTTTCATTGATCTATAAAACACATTGAATGACAGTCTGCTTGTTAATTATGAGTTCAAGGCTTCTTCAAATGTTGAGTTCAATTGCTCTATTTCAAGTTTTGGTCTCAATACCAAATGGTGGTGGCCTTAATGAAGCCTTGATATCCAAGCAAAGCCGAGTAGATCTTGGAGACATGTATTCTAAATGTGGGTGTTTGGAGGATGCACATAGAGTGTTTGGCCAAGTGCCAAAGCGAAATACAGCCTCATTGAATGCAATGCTTTCAAGATGTTCTCAACATGGACATGGCAGGGAGGAACATTATCAGAGGGGTTCTTCGGGTGGAGATCGTCATTCATAGCTCTGATGACGTTAGCATTGCATCTTCTTCTTACTTACAATTTTTTCCTCTACTACTTGAGTTTCTAGAATCTATTTGTAGTCCTCCCTGCAATTATTATAGATTTCTTCTTTTTCTTCTTTAATAGTCTTGGGAGATGACTTTTTTGAATTGCTTAAATCAACAAAGGAATTGCACCCACAGACTATCCTTCAATAGATTGTGTGGCTACCCTAGACTGTTTTTGATACTTCAAGGCAAGTTTGTACATAGGTTTTAAGCTAGGCATGTTCCTTAAGTATTTTTCTTGGCACATACTTTGAATAACATTATAGTGATTTTGTTGGCATCCTATAGTGTCGACTATTGGGGGCTATCTTATTGTTGTGTCATACTTTTGGACAATGTAACTTTTTTCCATCTAAATTCCTCAACACTAGTACCATATCTAAATGTTATACCATTTGTTGATACCATATCTAAATGTGTCTAGTAGTTGATTTTGATTGTAGATGTTGTATTTTTTGTTGATATTGGTGTGTAGATGTTATTATAACCCATGTTAGAGCTTTTATTACAAATTGTTTTTTTCTATTGATTAGAGTTTCCATGACATGTGGGGACTTGGACCTTGACAAACCGATAAACTAATAGAATCAGACATTATGAATCATTTTGGCCTTCACTAGCCAATTATGCCTATGGAGGCTAGGAAAATTTTGAGCCAATTGGACTAGAGGAATGTTGGTCTCGTGCCAATAGGTCTCCTATGATCAATGCATAGGAACCTAGTGCATAGACCATTTTTCTCTTCGATTAGCTATGTAGAGCTCATTTATTTTTCTGAATAACGATAAGTATTTACAAAGAAAATATACAATCAGCATAAACAAATCGAAAAAGTGAAGACAATTAATTCATGCAAATAAAAGGTAATAAAAACTTATTTTCTCGAACCCTAAATCAATGGAAATCAACTAAATCTAATATTGATTCAAGCTACAACAAAGGGTTAAATCAAGCATCAAATGAGAACTAGAAGCATTCAAGGGTCTAACACAATAATTAACCAAAATACATGCAAACTCCACAAATCGACAAAATGTTTCAAATAAAAGCAATAAACAAACCATAAAAATTTGCACAAAATATTTGAGATAAACACCAACATGGTTTCATGTACTTGAATGAGCTCATTCTTGCTTAGTGAAAGTGTATTCAAATTAGTTATTTATCCTTAATGTCAAGACACTATCTATGTGAAGAGATAGCTCCTAGGCCTAGCTTTGTCAAATTCCAGTGTCATTTCCTATCACATAAAAAAAGAGACAATGTAAAAGATAAATATAAAAACATCAATCTTAAAATAAACTGCATCAAGGAAATGTATGTCATATCATCAATGTTATAACAAAAAAGTACAATGTAGAATCTATTTTTAATTAAAATGCTAGCTCAAATTTACATATAATGATCACCCGCAAGGGTCCATGGAACACCTATACCAAAATAAGACTCAAGAGTCTCTCATGTGTATTGGATCATATACAATCTTAGGTGAAATCCATTTCCCAATTCACATTCTGGGACTGGTCCTCATTTTCGGCACTCTGAACATGACCTTCTTTGAATGAGCCGTCATTATGATCCTCAACAACATTATGTTCCATATCAAATTCATTAGATAAATTTGCCATATTGTTTTCTCCCCTTCTTTCACAATTTGATCGCCAGAGAGCTACTGCTCTTTCATATGGAAAATTGTCAACCTCATACTTTGTTACATATAATCTTAAGCATGTATCCACATTTTTATCAAGCTTATTCCTCAACTTTGACTTCAAAAATGTTAATGCACTAAACATTCTCTCATCCTCCACTGATCCCAAAATCATGGTTTGACATAAATCTACTAATTTGAAATACTCTGACATATGTTGCAGTAGATATTCACTACCACTTAGTGTAGTCCACAATTTTGTAATTGCACCATATTCTAGAGCATTATCCAACTTAGAAAATTGCTCCCACATTGTATCAGCAAAGCATCGGGCTTGATCTTTCAATTTTTGTCCATCTAAAATACCTTGAATATGTTCTCCTTGTATCTCAGTCTCTCGACAAAAATGGCTTTGCAAAATCTTGATTTTAGCTATAAAGTCAACCTTTATAGTTTCCGAACATTGACGATTGTTCCAATATTGAGGGTATACCACAGACATGGCCTCCAACAATTCAACTCGAGGAAATCGTTCTCTTATCTCTGATGATAGTGATTTTGCAATTTCTATCAAGCTGCACCTCACTGAAATCACAACATTGTCAAATTGTTCTCTTGACACAGGGCACTCTTTGGTGGTTCTTCCTATTTTGTCATTATAATAAAAAGGAACCATATACCCACGCACTGCCATACATAGAAACCCTTTTTCATCAAACTTCAATAAATTTTCATCATTTTCAATATTGATTATCTTAGCCCAATTTGTAAATGCTAGACCTGTAAAAGAATCTGCCTTCATATACAAATTATCTAATGCAAGGCATGCTAGTTTTCTAGCATTTGTGTATTCAGCAATATACATTGTGCGACTCTGAGACATCTTCACGAGGCTATTCATTTCATGAAGCAGAGGAAGAACTCCAGCCAATGTTAAATATGTCTCTATATCAGTTAATAGAAAGAGAAGAGTTTGAGCTTTTTCTACACTTAGGCGATGTTCATACATCACCCCTACCAAGGATGCATATTCATCGAATAGTCTTTGAGCTGGTCCCTTCAATGAGATCCATCTTGTATCAACATCTTTTAATAGTTTGTTTCCATTTGTAACACCGTCAGCAAATTTTTTAAACTCTGAAAACTGTTTGGGACTCCGACAAAAGTATGCATGAACCTCACGTACAAGATATTCAACTTTTGAAACCAATGGAAAGTTGCTCACTATTTTAAATGCAAGATTCATTCTATGAGCCATACAATGAATACCAATCATATACGGTGAAGCTGAGAGTTGTAGTCTAGCACAAAGGCCGTTCCTTTGTCCCTGCATTACTGATGCCCCATCTGCTCCAACGCATACCAACTTTTTTGCGATCATTGAATGATCCATACCACTAGTTTCTTTCAAAGTATTAATAACAAGTTCATAAATGTTTTCTGCTGTAGAACTTTTGCTCATTTTATGAATTCCAAGTAGATAGGAATTCCTGATATGGTAATTGACCGTATAAATGCTCATGCAAATCCATGCAGTATTATCAACATCTGTAACTTCATCCAAGGACAGTGACAAAAATGTTGCATTCACAATCTTCTCTTTCATATCATCCTTTTCTACTTGAGCTAGATATTTTCCCCATTCCCAACCACTCGTTAAAGACCAATGAGAAGATGGAAAATTTGGCACTTGAATAAAAGATAGATATTTCATCATTTTTTGGATAATCTGTCATAGGACGACCATTGGATAGGATGTGAAATACAGTGCTTAATTGTATCGACTTCGATAACAAATTTTTTTCCATCATCTTTCCGAATTGAGAAGTGATGGTTCCTCCACTTTCATCTAGTTTTCTCTTATTTATTAAGTATTTATTGTATTCCTCTTCACATTGGAGATGTCGGCTATCAGATTTCCATCTAACAGTAGATTTCTTCTCATCATTTCCAGTTTTGTTATCATACACCTTCCCAACATGCTTCTCTATTGTGTCCAGCTTCATTTGCAATTTCACTAACTTGCCAAGTTTCCAACTACATGAAATGCATTTAACTTCTCGTGAGGTATCATTCTTATTTGTTGGAGGTATCGGTTCAATAAATGGGAATCTTGATACCCAATCAGATTGGAATTGTCTCCCGAAGTCCCATCGGCCTTTTTTCCTCTTCAGTGAATGGTCTATGTCACCTTGCAAGGAAAAATCTTCAACATTTGAGCTACCAATTTCTGATGAAAATGCATTTGCCTCACTTTGATCACTAGAGGAATGTATTCTACCATCCATTGTATGTTTTGCAGAGGCATCCTCCAAAGTGTTGACATCTCTCTCACCGATACCTTGCTCAAGAGAGCTTGAACCATGAATATGATGTGGATGATTGGATTGATGTTTTTGAAAATATGACATTACATCCTTTTGTCTTAATGTTTTATTTTTCTCTCCATGATCCATGTTTGACATCTTGTTTCTTACTTAATGTTCCACAATTGATATTCCAAATCAATATAGAAACCAGAAGGAGGCCTGCATGAGAAAAATGATATAAAATTAGTACAACTGCAATTCCCTACGAGGAGGTTGGTCCTCCACAATTGCACCAAAAATATACTAAGTGATTAACCTAGGGGCCACTAGAACAACAGGGAACAAACAACACACCACAATAAAAATTTTCCTAAGGTTGTGGTGATGGGGTCCCTTGTGCTCCTGATGAACTCACCTCGCTGCCGCCGTGACTGGCAGGTCAGGAGAGTAGCCACTTTGAAGAAATTTTGATAAAAGGATGTGTTTTAAAAATATTTTTGAAAAATATAATCAAACAATCCTATGGCTCTCTAGACTCAACAAAATTGTGCATATGAACCAAGACCAAATTAAACTTGGAAGACTTGACTCAAGCTCATAAGAGTCAAGTAACTATGCATAAGGTGCTATACCCATATCTAAGAATGAGATCATTGTGTGACTTCAATTGTAGTTGGTGTTACCTAACTTCATTGCAAACTGATGACAATTTATTAATAGAAAATAGTACAAGACTAAATATAATTTTTCGAAATTGATCAAACCTAAAATCAAGGCTCAAGTGCATTACTTGCCCCACATTCATTCCAATACATGTTCAACATCATAGACTCCTTTCAATATTCCTTCTTTTTGCAACCCAAATAGGATGTAGATTGCATAATGAAACTACGTACCTTGAGACCATAGCCAAATTTTGAAATATGTCAAACCACTACAAACTACCTCAGCAACGTTTCCAAACATATGGAAACTACTCAACAATTTATCATTGTTTCAAAAAACTCCTAGCAATTTCTCAAAAATTCACAAAACTACCAAAACCTATTGGTTCCAGGATTCCAACATTATTTCTCCTTTTTTACTTCAGAAAATAATAATAGATAAACATGAGCAAAGACCACTGAACTAACCCTAAATGGCCACACAATCCCTAACAGAACATAAATCCCCACTAACTCATAAAACTTCTCAATAAAGAGATCTCAGATTCTATATGTTCAGAAAAGTGCAATATCCTAGCAGTGAAAAAAGCATTGACCAGGTTTTTTTCATAACAAAGAGCAGATCTTACTTTTTGCTTCCATTTCTAGGAATAGAATGCTGCCATTAGACCTATTTCTTACAGTTTATTAAGAAGTCTATCCCAAGTTTCCTATCCTTATTGGTCATTTGTCGCACTCATTCCTGTTAGCTCTTGCTTCTAATAACTGAGGGAAATTAGACTGAAATCCATTGATTAATATCAAGTTATATTTGTTCATCTTAAAATAAAATTTGAAAACTAGAAAATTCATAAATAAATAAATAGTAAAGAGATTCCCTTTTTCAGGTACCCACATCAAATGCCCATCTAGGTAAAGAAATTCCCTTGTTTAAATTGATATGAATTACTTTTCTAGGTAATTTCAAAGCTTAATTTGATTCTTAGACCATTTCTTCTCAGAAGGCTGAAGGAAAAGGTTGAAGAGTCCCTGCCTAGGAAAAAGGAGATAATTTTGTATGCAGATATGAAAGAACATCAGAAACATATCCAAGATCATTTAGTCAATAAAACACTTGAGGTTTATTTGCAAAATAAAGGAGAAAATGGTGACTTAACTTGCAATTTGATTCACATCTCCAAGCACGGTACTGTAGCATTTAAGCAATAGATTTTATTTGTGTAGAGTTAAGCAAATTGCTCTGTGGTCTGGAAAGCGGTGGTGCAACATTTTCCTTTGGTCGGCTCTGGATTAGTGTGGAGGATAGGAAATGGGCGACTCACTCATATTGGACTGGACCCTTGGGTTGGCTGTAGGGGAGGTCATGTCATGCCTGTGGACTTGAGGAACTTCTTGGCAGCTAGAGGTTGCCATTTTCTGGATGATGTAGAGGATCCGGGATCATCTACTCTTTGGCATCAGGGGTGGATCTCTGCACAGCGTCTTGAGATTCCTGAAGATATGCAAGGAGTTTGGGAGGATTTTCTCCGGATCCTAAGACTTTCGTATATACGACTAACCAATAGGAATGATGAACTTATCTGGGATCACCATCCCTCTAGAATTTACACCCCAAGGAATGGATATATCCAGCTGAATGTGGAAGCACATAACAGGGAATTGGTGTGGTGGTGGAAATATCCGTGGAAGTTAAAGTGTCCGAGTAAAGCAAAATTACTCTTCTGGGCTATTATGGAAAATAAGGCTCCAACCTGGGACATTCTGCAAAAACGCTTCCTCCAGGGACCGGGGTTCTGTCCACTTTGTAAAGATGTGGAAGAGACCATTGATCATCTATTTGTTTATTGTCGGTTTACTCAGGCAGTTTGGGCTGATATATGCAAATATCTGGATTTAAATGTGAGATGGTGGGGAGCGAGTGTCCATGAAGCATTCCAATTGTGGTGGACTTTACAAAAATCCTCTCCCATCCGGGCTTCCCATTGTATTTTCACATGGGGCATATGGATTACCAGAAATAAGATCATATTTCAATATTGCAGGATTTTGAAGGAGACTGTAGTGGCACAAGCTGTGGCTGTTATCCAACACTACAAGACACCTGTCAAAGAGATTAGAACTTGACCTGTGAGTGAGGAAATGATCGATAAAACCATGCCGTGGGCATATTTTGATGGTGCTTCTCTTGACCATCGATCGGAGTGTGGTGGGGGTGGAGTCCTTTTCAAAACCGAGTCTCATTTCTTTCATATCGTGGCTGGTTTGGGGAGGGGATCTAACAACTATGCTGAACTTATGTCTCTTAGGCTGCTGCTGTTATTTGCACTTGAACAAGGATGTCTTATCTCTTCAGATATTTGGCGACTCCAGGATAGTTATTGACTGGGCAAAGGAGATTACTCATTGTCATGTGATGGTACTCATACCTATACTGGAGGAGGTAATACGGTTAAAACAGTCATTTAATCATATTACATTTACACTTGTCTACAGGGAGAGGAATGGGATGGCCGATCAGATTTCCAAAGAAGCGACGCAGCAACATTTAGCACTTGGAACTTGGAGGATTACTATTCACTCTATTGGGGGCACCTAAAGTTATTACCACAGACCATTTCATGAAGCTATAGAGGCATGGAATTGAGCAATAGCTCAGATTTTGATGACTAGGGATGGACGCCTATTTTAATTTCTGTAACAGTTTTTGTTTAGTTGTATGGATATATGCCGGCTGTAGATAGCAGTTATGTGATGGTCTGATACAGTAGTCTATCTGTAATCGGATAAATGCGGGCTGTATGAACAGCTGGACTCATTGTTTTGAAGTAGTATAAAACTTTGGACTTGATATTAATATGGGACAGTAAATATGTGTCAATGTAGGGATCACAGTGATCCTAATACATGTGCAGAATGTAATTTTGTTCATCTTTTTGAAATAAAATTATGACTTTTTCCAAGGAAAAAAAGGTCACAGCAACTATTAGGTCACAACAACTATTTGTGTAGAGTTAAGCCATACTCATGAAAGTTTTCATTTAAACAGAAAGATAACAATGTTCTCATTTTATGGTAGCCTTCATCCAATCCTGGGAACTTGGCACTTGGAGGATTACTATTCACTCTATTGGGGGCACTTATAGTTATTACCACAGACCATTTCATGAAGCTATAAAGGCACGGAATTGAGCAATAGCTCAGATTTTGATGACCAGGGATGGATGCCTATTTTAATTTCTGTAACAGTTTTTGTTTAGTTGTATGGATATATGCTGGCTGTAGATAGCAGTTATGTGATGGTCTGATACAGTAGTCTATGTAATCGGATAAATGCGGGCTGTATGAACATCCAGACTCATTGTTTTGAAGTAGTATGGAACTTTGGACTTGATATTAATATGGGACAGTAAATATGTGTCAATGTAGGGATCACAGTGATCCTAATACATGTGCAGAATCTAATTTTGTTCATCTTTTTGAAATAAAATTACGACTTTTTCCAAGGAAAAAAAGGTCACAGCAACTATTAGGTCACAACAACTATTTGTGTAGAGTTAAGCCATACTCATGAAAGTTTTCATTTAAACAGAAAGATAACAATGTTCTCATTTTATGGTAGCCTTCATCCAATCCTGGGAACTTGGCACTTGGAGGATTACTATTCACTCTATTGGGGGCACCTACAGTTATTACCACAGACCATTTCATGAAGCTATAGAGGCATGGAATTGAGCAATAGCTCAGATTTTGATGACCAGGGATGGACGCCTATTTTAATTTCTGTAACAGTTTTTGTTTAGTTGTATGGATATATGCCGGCTGTAGATAGCAGCTATGTGATGGTCTGATACATTAGTCTATCTGTAATCGGATAAATGCGGACTGTATGAACAGCCAGACTCATTGTTTTGAAGTAGTATGGAACTTTGGACTTGATATTAATATGGGACAGTAAATATGTGTCAATGTAGGGATCACAGTGATCCTAATACATGTGCAGAATGTAATTTTGTTCATCTTTTTGAAATAAAATTACGACTTTTTCCAAGGAAAAAAAGGTCACAGCAACTATTAGGTCACAACAACTATTTGTGTAGAGTTAAGCCATACTCATGAAAGTTTTCATTTAAACAGAAAGATAACAATGTTCTCATTTTATGGTAGCCTTCATCCAATCCTGGGAACTTATCAAAGTAAATATTCAAATCCCCTAGGAAAACATAGGGACTTTTTAATTTATTATGTCCTTGATAGTGGTATGATCCGTCTGTTTCCTAATCTGCTATATCTATGAAACTTAACTGGAATTGCTACATATCTTAAATCCAAGCTAAACATTGGACACTAATTTTCACACTTTGTCATTGATATTTCTCAAGGGTCTATTTATTTGCTTGGGAAAAAATTACTTGGAGATAACTTTTATAATTATTGTTCATATCAAAGCCTATTCCTACTACCTCATCTCACTCTTCTACCAATTTTTTGAGTCCTCCAATTTTTTTACCCAATGCCACCACCCCAGATCCTACACTATCATTCATGTACAACAAATCCTTCCAGCATCAACTAGGTTTCCTATTTGTTCATAATTATCAAATTAAATCTAAAATCACCACCCTAATTATGGATAATGGTAGCCAAATAAATATATTTTCCCATGATATTTAGTCTCCTATCTGCAACTCCCCACTACATACCATCAAACTCCATATCAGGTTTGGTTACAAAATATGCTCCTCATCTAAATGTCACTGAGCATTATGTTATCACCATTTCCATTGGGGAATTTCAATATACTTTGGAATGTGATGTGTCTCCTCTCAATTGTGTATATTTACTACTGGGTTCCCTTACCAAATTATTCGTCATTCCCTATATGATGCTCACCACAACACTTATAAATTTTTTAAAGATGGAAAGGCTTGTGATCTCACATCTTCTATAACCCATTCACCTTCCTTGTTGTCCAACAATGTTGATGTGTTCCATGTCAATCTTCACAAATTCATGTCACTATGTGTGGTTAAATGGGTTAAGATTGATAATGACTCCCATCCTTCCACACCCTATATGAATCCCTTGTTAGATGATTTTGTGTATGTATTTACACCTCCTGTTGGCCTTCCCCCCATTCATTTCATCTAGCACACTATTGATCTTGTCTCAGCATCTTCTCTTCCAATTGCTCCAATATACCATTTAGCCCCTCACGAATTTCTTGATATTGAGTGACATCTTCAATATGTCTTAAACTCTAGACATATAGAACCTAACTCCTCTCCTTATGGTTCCTCTACTTTCTTCATTTCTGTAAAGGAATCTGGTGCATGGCATCTTGTTACTTATTATCATGATCTCAATGAAGTGACTATAAAAAATTGATACCCATTTTCTCACATTAATGATTTGCTTATCCATCTCAAGGGTGCCCAATTCTCATACTCACAAGTAACATCTGTAAGGATCGTTACAAGTATTATAGTATATAACTAGCATATATTATTATGTTAGTATTAGGTATGTGATTCAATTCTAGTCTATAAACATAGTTGGAATATAGCAGTAATCATCCCAACTAGGAGGTATCCAATGCCATGATATGGACTCTAGCATATGATCTAAATGCACTTGAACCCCTCAACTAGATATTCATGCCCATGAAACTGAGTGAAATCCCAGACTGAGTGATATTCTCCGTGATTATGAATATAAAATAACAGACTAGAACCTGGTGGCCACTACAACTAGGGGGCAAACAGCACACCAACTAAAAAGTCCTAATGTAATATCCCTCTAAGATTTATACAATGTATAATGTAAATTATTTATGAGGCCCTGGTGAGGAGCTCAAGGCCAAGGCCCCACCAGTGGACCTTGAAAAAAAACATCGTTAATTATTTTCCTAAGTTATAAGTTGTAAACTGAGAAGAGAAGATGCAACGGTGCAACTAAGCGTCGACAACTAAATCATTGCGGAAAGGTAAAGTCGAGGGAATCCTTCATAATCTAGACATCAAGGCCAAGGCCCCACCAGCAAAAATATTGTAAGTTGGGATTTATTTCCTAAAGGGTAATTGTAAACATAAAAGGTTAAGGACAGTAACGTGGATGAACGACCGACAACGGAATCCACCAGAAGGGTAAGTGGTTTACGTGTTAAGCTAAGGTCATTAGTGTCATCGACATAGATCAAGGAAGTAGTTACTCATCACAAATCTTCTGGTGCCTCATAGGACGTATCCTCGAGTATGAAGATAGGTCTTCTTATAGGACTCTCTCTCTCTCTATATATAGATCAAATGTTCTTATAATAAGATATATAAGAAAATACCTTTATAAGTTTATATATCTATATATATATAGGTTTATGAATATCTATATATATATATAGATATATATATTTATGGGTCCATAAGGGAGAGCCTTAGTAATTACTTTTCGAGTCAAAGTGTGTGAAATGAACAAGTATACATAAAAGAACTAAATGTGAATGAAGTATGAACTATATACGAAAATATTGTCGGCACTTGGATATTTCTCTAAATATTAAAACACTTGTCATTTAACAAAGGTTATTTCTTATATACTACATATATAAGATAGCTATGTATAATTAAGATTACCTCACTATGTTATGATTAGGATATTATACTTTGGGTGCAATTTATGGAGAGGCATAAATTGCTTTATAAACTCTTTTGTAATCCTTTTATTCACGGCTTTAAGAAGTTGCATTTTCCTTGTTTTGTTAACCAAACCCCAACTCGATTAAGTGGTGGGATGACTCAGCAAGAGTCGACTGATAGGTAGACTAGGAAAGATTCTGAAAATCCAAAATGGCGCTCCTTTGAAAGATCAGTCTTACACATGTCATTGGTTAGGTATAGGTTTCTCCAAGTGGAGGCATGTGCCTCTGGTTTACGTTTTATCTATTGAGTGGGACGATACGAAGTAGGTAGTACTGAGATTGGCGCAATGCTACCTCATTAATGGAAGGCAGCTACTTGCCATCGTGTTTCGGTGGTGGGTTCCTGTTGTACCAGGTGTCACTCACTCAGGGAGGGGGCGGATTTTCCCATAAGATCCCTGATCGTTCTACAAGGGAGGGGGGATTCAACCTCTGCTTTAAGAGGGAGCTTTGCACATCGATTGAGGGAGGGGAAAGAAGCGCTGAGCATTGGATTCTCATTTGAGTTGGCGTTTACAAGACGGAAAATCTGGGCATATTCGAAGATGCTCGTAGATCTATCTGGGTTCTGCGTGGAAAGGGAAAATTTGAACTCTGCGTGATGGAGGGGAAGAATGAGGAGATGGCTCCCAGCTTAACAAATCTCGGCAAGAAGAGTTACACGGTAAGTTGTTTTCTATATACCTCGTCATTGTTTATTGTTGGATCTCTGTTATGTACAGAGTTATAGTAAAATGTTAATACCTCTGTTTTGAGTCTTGGATCTCTATTCGAACTAGAGATAGCGCGCAACTATTTTCTTTTTATCGCTATTGATTACAAAGTTAATATAATATGTTTATTGCATATACCTGTGTCTTGTTCTCTGCTTGGACAGAGTTATAGATATATATATTTTTATTTATGATAATCGGTGTGGGTTGATTTCGATTACATGGATCTATGTACTACGCCATTCCTATTGTTAGCAGCGGCGTGAAGCCCTTACTGCTCAGAAGTTATAGATAAATATATTGTTTATATTGCTGGAGATTTAAGTCAGGTATATACCCTGTCCATTGGATCAAAGTTTTGTTTTTAAAACTTGCTTTGGCGATTCAAGACGAAACATAATTTCACCTGGGGTTTGCCATTTCCGAGAGATGCTTTTTATCTCTGTTTGCGTTTGAAATTCGATCCAAAATATATTGTTTATATTGCTTGAGATTTAAGTCAGGTATATACCCTGTCCATTGGATCGAAGTTTTGTTTTTAAAACTTACTTTGGCGATTCAAGATGAAACATAATTTCACCTGGGGTTTGCCATTTCCGAGAGATGCTTTTTATCTCTGTCTGCGTTTGAAATTCGATCCAAAATATTTTGTTTATATTGCTTGAGATTTAAGTCAGGTATATACCCTGTCCATTGGATCGAAGTTTTGTTTTTAAAACTTGCTTTGGCGATTCAAGATGAAACATAATTTCACCTGGGGTTTGCCATGTCCGAGAGATGTTTTTTTTTATCTCTGTCTGCGTTATAATTACAACACCTTCTGATCAGATCCTTTCTGTTAAAGCCTTTGCATTTATAGTTACATTACCTTCGGATTAGAAAAATGATTGGAATGGGACCATATCGAAAGTGAGCTCTATTCCAATGGAGGACGACAAACATCCTAAGTTGGGGATCGTGCAGAGATGGCGCTACAACAGCCAACCTCTGGGTTATTTTATATGAATGAATGATATATATACATATATTTACTCTGTTTCAGATCGAGAGGTCGTTGTATATAAACAATGACAGATCTCGGTATTGATGTATCCATACCTTTTACACTTATTTCTGCGTTATAAGTAGATATCTATCATTGTCTAAGAGAGTCGAACTTTTGGGTAGAGTTGCTCATGTGTGTTAGTTGAGTTAAGGGAACGCATATTATACATATTAGTGACTCTTATTGATTGTGTTTGTTTTTCTGAGTTTAATTATATAAGTAGATTTTCTTCACGGTATTGAGTTATTATCTGGTTGTACTGATAAAAAGTTTAATACGTGGCAGTCCTGAGTTGAGTATGGACTGGAAAGATTAGATTCAAGGTCAAGCTCTAGATCAGGAAAATTGTTATATTTCTATAGTAATCGAGATGTTTGGAAGGAAGAGTTTAGTCCAACATTTAGTACATTGGATATTTCTTTGTTTAAGATATTAAGCCTAATATCTCTTTAAAGTATGTGAATACATTGAATATCTTTTATGGTAGTATGTTGATTTAAAGGAATATTAAGATATAAGATGTAATCCTTTGGTTAAAGATATTAAGCATAGAACCTCTTTAAAGTATGTGAATACATTGGATATTTCTTTGGTTAAAGATATTAAACCTAATGTCTCTTTAAAGTATGTTCAGTATTTTGGACATGTTATAGTATTAGTAATACCCCAAAGTAAGGTAGTGGAAAGTTTGATAAAGTACTCTATGGGATAGAGGCTTGAAGGAAGGAGAAGAAATCTGGTTGCAACAACCAAATTACTCATTTATTGAGAAGCTTGGAAAAAGCTGGAAGATGATTAAAGCAACCATTGGGTTGTAGTTGTAAATTATCATTTGATGAATAATAAAAGCGGCACACACACCTTTGTGGACTAGCCCGAGTTCGGGTGAACCACGTTATATTTTTGTCTCCTATGTTTTCTATGGTGTTTTGAAATGTGTCTCATGTATGAGTACTTGTTTCTATCTTTAAAATGATTATGATTATTTGATGTATACGATTCATATACAAGGTTGATTATTGATATAACGTTTCGCTTATAAATCATGAATGTGTTGTTACCTTTTAGATGGTTTTATTCAAGGAAGTATATGCTTCGACAAGGATGTATGTAAGACATAATGAAGTTTGTGTTTCCCATAAGGTTTAAGAAAGTAAACCCACACTTTATGTTTCCGCATATATATTTTAGTGGCATTTTTAGGCACCTAGAAAAGTTTTAAATTTTATGAAATTTTGGGTTCGTGACATATGGTATCAGAGCATTAGGTTACAACACTAGGCCTAATGAGCTCAACATGCGATAAGTGAGTATGAAGGTTGTTAAGTTTACTAATTAATTGTTTTCGTTTCATTTTGGATGCATGAATTGTACTTGAGTGGGAGAATGAATCTCCGAGCTCGACTTCAAAGTTTCTTCCGCCAGAGCGCAGGTTGCTAATACTCGGGCTTATTTGGGCTCAGTCGGGGAAAACATATACTAGTTAGTCGAACTGGCGACACCAGACGCAATAGAAAATTTCATTTCAACGGATCGACAACAGGTAGCTTACAAGTTGTCATTAAATTGCAAGTAAGTATGTTTCATTTGGTGAAAGCATTATAATGGCGCAACATCTTTTGTAGGTAAGGATAGTATATGTTTCATTATGGATATGAACAATCTGTTATTGGTAAATTTAACTGATGAATATATCCTCCTATTTTACAAATTAGAATTCATGGGACGACGAGAAAATAGTCTTTAGCATGATAATGGTTATGGTTTTGTGGAATGAGTCTTCGTATATTGAAAGTCATCCTAGTTGGGAATGTGCTAAACTGAAGAACTCTTCTAAATTTGTTGATTTGGAAATTCATCTTAAATACTTACTACCTTCTCTACCTTTATTGTTATTCTTAGGAGTGGATATCTTTCAGTTTCACTAAACGCGTCATATGGGAGAATAGTGTTGATACATTTTGTTAAATATTTCTGACTAATCGAATGCTATTGATCCATTCGTCAGGATTTCCGAATATGAGATTCATATAGATAAAATAAGCAACTTATATATGTTAAGTCGTTTATAAAGTAATTATATATGCTAATAATTGACTAAAGAAGATGGTCTAAGGTTTCGATTATGTTAGGAACTGTCAAGTTCCTTTCATATATAAAGCCGAACATTGCTTGTGGAAGGTTAGTTCGGCTGTATGTATGTATGTTACCAGAATTTCCTAGTTATGTCAACATCATAAATTTATCATTCAAAGTGGCGTTATATAAATATTATATGTGGTGTCAAAATGATTATAGTTAATCATGTTTCTAACATAATAAATGCACAGATGTAATTAATGGTGAGTACGTGTTATTGTATGAATAAAAGTGTTGGAAAACTAGAACCGCCACGGAATGGTAATACATGACACTTTAAATTCTCTGATGTCTTTATAATGACCGTTTTTAAATCCGCATTAGGAGTTAAGGAAGAACTTTAATATCATGATAGATCAGAAGTAATATTTAATAGTAATTGATGTATAAGCTTTTATGAAACAAGTAAAGGTGATGATTGACATAGGTTTTATGCATGATTGCCCTTACGAGTTAATTACAGCTTTTCTTTTTCGACTAACACATTTAATGTTGTGGTTGAGCAGAATGTTATATCCACACACAGCACTACAACAGTCAAGAGGTAGAAATGGGATATAAAGATGCATGTGATATTTAGTGTAATACTAATATGTGATGATACAGGTAAACTGGTACCTCGACATATGGGGATCTTATAATAAGAAGATATGCGGCCACCCTTACAAGGTATATGGTTATCATTATAAGGTATGCAAGTATGTTTTAGAAAATTGGTGATTTCTATGTGATGTTGGTATATACAAAGAAGTTGTATAATTAAAATAGGAAGTATGTTCGAAATAGTGGAGGATAACATTCGAGGTTAAGAAATCATCATGTCCATGGGTCATCATAGGAAGAATATTATTTCGTGTTCAAGGAATTATGTAATCCTATTAAGTAAGTTAGATATGCTTGGAAGGAGAAAAACGCTTACTTCAGATGATCAAGTATGGATATTGTAGTATGAAGAACGAATGATTTTCTTATTTACAAATATCTGATTTTGTTATATAAAGTGTTACTAACAATTGAATTTGGCAGATGGCCAAAACTCGGTGGAACTTGTCGAAAGACAAAAGCGTAATATATTATGCATGGTACAATAAAGGGGTGAGGATGAAAGATCCACATTACAGTTTTTAATATTGTTAATTATTGTTGAATAAAGCACTAGACCAAATTGGTCAGGGAAATTGTATGGTTATAAAATGTAATATGACGAAATAATTGATGAATTTGAATGAGATTTTCCTAGACTCAAGCAAGGAGGCTTGAGGGGAATAGATTCCTGGACTCAAGCGAGAAGGCTTGAGGGGAATTATGCAAGAGTGCGTTAAAGGCACTGAAACACTCCCGAGAAATCAAGGAGTTGACACCCGCTAGGATTCTTGAAGGAATCAACAAGCGGTAAAGACCTAGGCAAACTATAAGAGAATGCATATGCGGGAGGCAGGACGCTGCTTAGTATGCATGAGAGAAAGTATTGCTGCGTGAGCACTGTGGTGTTAGGCAAGAAATCTGTGAAATAATTGCTGTGTGAGCACTGAAGTGTTAGGCAAGAATTTCGAAAGAATTGTTGTGTGAGCACTCGGGTGTTAGACAAGAATTTTCTGGATCAAATGATTGATGTATTGATTAAATTAAACAGTCTACAATTCTTAGAGAACTGGATGTAAGTGTGTTTATGATAATAAAAGCACAAACAAAGACTAAAGATATTCCATGAATTGCAAATGATATGCTGCAATAAAATATTTATGAGTTTGATTATGGAATTGATGATAAGTTTTTACGGTTCTTGAATTCTGGTTGTGTAGTGAAAAAATGCAGACGTGATCGAGAGGAACTTGGAAAAGAGTCATGAAAGTAAGGAGGACAAACAGAAATGACAAAACAAGCAAGGGTTGACTACAAAAGCAGAGAACAAACTGCTGAAAAGAATGAACACCGAGGACGGTGTTATTTTTAAGGGGAGGAGGATGTAATATCCCTCTAAGATTTATACAATGTATAATGTAAATTATTTATGAGGCCCTGGTGAGGAGCTCAAGGCCAAGGCCCCACCAGTGGACCTTGAAAAAAAACATCGTTAATTATTTTCCTAAGTTATAAGTTGTAAACTGAGAAGAGAAGATGCAACGGTGCAACTAAGCGTCGACAACTAAATCATTGCGGAAAGGTAAAGTCGAGGGAATCCTTCATAATCTAGACATCAAGGCCAAGGCCCCACCAGCAAAAATATTGTAAGTTGGGATTTATTGCCTAAAGGGTAATTGTAAACATAAAAGGTTAAGGACAGTAACATGGATGAACGACCGACAACGGAATCCACCAGAAGGGTAAGTGGTTTACGTGTTAAGCTAAGGTCATTAGTGTCATCGACATAGATCAAGGAAGTAGTTACTCATCACAAATCTTCTGGTGCCTCATAGGACGTATCCTCGAGTATGAAGATAGGTCTTCTTATAGGACTCTCTCTCTCTCTATATATAGATCAAATGTTCTTATAATAAGATATATAAGAAAATACCTTTATAGGTTTATATATCTATATATATATATGTTTATGAATATCTATATATATATATAGATATATATATTTATGGGTCCATAAGGGAGAGCCTTAGTAATTACTTTTCGAGTCAAAGTTTGTGAAATGAACAAGTATACATAAAAGAACTAAATGTGAATGAAGTATGAACTATATACGAAAATATTGTCGGCACTTGGATATTTCTCTAAATATTAAAACACTTGTCATTTAACAAAGGTTATTTCTTATATACTACATATATAAGATAGCTATGTATAATTAAGATTACCTCACTATGTTATGATTAGGATATTATACTTTGGGTGCAATTTATGGAGAGGCATAAATTGCTTTATAAACTCTTTTGTAATCCTTTTATTCACGTCTTTAAGAAGTTGCATTTTCCTTGTTTTGTTAACCAAACCCCAACTCGATTAAGTGGTGGGATGACTCAGCAAGAGTCGACTGATAGGTAGACTAGGAAAGATTCTGAAAATCCAAAATGGCGCTCCTTTGAAAGATCAGTCTTACACATGTCATTGGTTAGGTATAGGTTTCTCCAAGTGGAGGCATGTGCCTCTGGTTTACGTTTTATCTATTGAGTGGGATGATACGAAGTAGGTAGTGCTGAGATTGGCGCAATGCTACCTCATTAATGGAAGGCAGCTACTTGCCATCGTGTTTCGGTGGTGGGTTCCTGTTGTACCAGGTGTCACTCACTCAGGGAGGGGGCGGATTTTCCCATAAGATCCCTGATCGTTCTACAAGGGAGGGGGTATTCAACCTCTGCTTTAAGAGGGAGCTTTGCACATCGATTGAGGGAGGGGAAAGAAGCGCTGAGCATTGGATTCTCATTTGAGTTGGCGTTTACAAGACGGAAAATCTGGGCATATTCGAAGATGCTCGTAGATCTATCTGGGTTCTGCGTGGAAAGGGAAAATTTGAACTCTGCGTGATGGAGGGGAAGAATGAGGAGATGGCTCCCAGCTTAACAAATCTCGGCAAGAAGAGTTACACGGTAAGTTGTTTTCTATATACCTCGTCATTGTTTATTGTTGGATCTCTGTTATGTACAGAGTTATAGTAAAATGTTAATACCTCTGTTTTGAGTCTTGGATCTCTATTCGAACTAGAGATAGCGCGCAACTATTTTCTTTTTATCGCTATTGATTACAAAGTTAATATAATATGTTTATTGCATATACCTGTGTCTTGTTCTCTGCTTGGACAGAGTTATAGATATATATATTTTTATTTATGATAATCGGTGTGGGTTGATTTCGATTACATGGATCTATGTACTACGCCATTCCTATTGTTAGCAGCGGCGTGAAGCCCTTACTGCTCAGAAGTTATAGATAAATATATTGTTTATATTGCTGGAGATTTAAGTCAGGTATATACCCTGTCCATTGGATCAAAGTTTTGTTTTTAAAACTTGCTTTGGCGATTCAAGACGAAACATAATTTCACCTGGGGTTTGCCATTTCCGAGAGATGCTTTTTATCTCTGTTTGCGTTTGAAATTCGATCCAAAATATATTGTTTATATTGCTTGAGATTTAAGTCAGGTATATACCCTGTCCATTGGATCGAAGTTTTGTTTTTAAAACTTACTTTGGCGATTCAAGATGAAACATAATTTCACCTGGGGTTTGCCATTTCCGAGAGATGCTTTTTATCTCTGTCTGCGTTTGAAATTCGATCCAAAATATTTTGTTTATATTGCTTGAGATTTAAGTCAGGTATATACCCTGTCCATTGGATCGAAGTTTTGTTTTTAAAACTTGCTTTGGCGATTCAAGATGAAACATAATTTCACCTGGGGTTTGCCATGTCCGAGAGATGTTTTTTTTTATCTCTGTCTGCGTTATAATTACAACACCTTCTGATCAGATCCTTTCTGTTAAAGCCTTTGCATTTATAGTTACATTACCTTCGGATTAGAAAAATGATTGGAATGGGACCATCTCGAAAGTGAGCTCTATTCCAATGGAGGACGACAAACATCCTAAGTTGGGGATCGTGCAGAGATGGCGCTACAACAGCCAACCTCTGGGTTATTTTATATGAATGAATGATATATATACATATATTTACTCTGTTTCAGATCGAGAGGTCGTTGTATATAAACAATGACAGATCTCGGTATTGATGTATCCATACCTTTTACACTTATTTCTGCGTTATAAGTAGAGATCTATCATTGTCTAAGAGAGTCGAACTTTTGGGTAGAGTTGCTCATGTGTGTTAGTTGAGTTAAGGGAACGCATATTATACATATTAGTGACTCTTACTGATTGTGTTTGTTTTTCTGAGTTTAATTATATAAGTAGATTTTCTTCACGGTATTGAGTTATTATCTGGTTGTACTGATAAAAAGTTTAATACGTGGCAGTCCTGAGTTGAGTATGGACTGGAAAGATTAGATTCAAGGTCAAGCTCTAGATCAGGAAAATTGTTATATTTCTATAGTAATCGAGATGTTTGGAAGGAAGAGTTTAGTCCAACATTTAGTACATTGGATATTTCTTTGTTTAAGATATTAAGCCTAATATCTCTTTAAAGTATGTGAATACATTGAATATCTTTTATGGTAGTATGTTGATTTAAAGGAATATTAAGATATAAGATGTAATCCTTTGGTTAAAGATATTAAGCATAGAACCTCTTTAAAGTATGTGAATACATTGGATATTTCTTTGGTTAAAGATATTAAACCTAATGTCTCTTTAAAGTATGTTCAGTATTTTGGACATGTTATAGTATTAGTAATACCCCAAAGTAAGGTAGTGGAAAGTTTGATAAATTACTCTATGGGATAGAGGCTTGAAGGAAGGAGAAGAAATCTGGTTGCAACAACCAAATTACTCATTTATTGAGAAGCTTGGAAAAAGCTGGAAGATGATTAAAGCAACCATTGGGTTGTAGTTGTAAATTATCATTTGATGAATAATAAAAGCGGCACACACACCTTTGTGGACTAGCCCGAGTTCGGGTGAACCACGTTATATTTTTGTCTCCTATGTTTTCTATGGTGTTTTGAAATGTGTCTCATGTATGAGTACTTGTTTCTATCTTTAAAATGATTATGATTATTTGATGTATACGATTCATATACAAGGTTGATTATTGATATAACGTTTCGCTTATAAATCATGAATGTGTTGTTACCTTTTAGATGGTTTTATTGAAGGAAGTATATGCTTCGACAAGGATGTATGTAAGACATAATGAAGTTTGTGTTTCCCATAAGGTTTAAGAAAGTAAACCCACACTTTATGTTTCCGCATATATATTTTAGTGGCATTTTTAGGCACCTAGAAAAGTTTTAAATTTTACGAAATTTTGGGTTCGTGACACCTAAGTATACAAACCAGGCAAACAAAGATGCCTTCCGGAGAAGAGTCTGGGATGATGAGGGCCTAGAACAGATCAACGAAGGAAGAAATACAGTTACCCGGGGTCCACAATACAATGACTAAGGGTGCAAGCGCTGGAATCACCCAACCGCCCTCCCAAAGACCTGCAAGGGATTTCCTCCCACGTCTGTCTTAGGTACAGCAGATATACCCTCTGCTGTCACCTGTGTATGAACCTAGAGTCAGATACTAAGGATACCACAACACCGAAAACTCCTGGGGGAACAGTCACCGGTCGAATCAGAAAGCGTGGGCAGGGTAGCTAAGCCCGAAACTCGAAAGAGTCCCCAATACGCAATCCAATCCTGGCGTATGCTCTAACAGAAAGTAGGAGGAGTATTCCCAACAATCTGATCTCGCAATGACCTACTGCATAGATCCCAGGCAAGTTTTGAGTGAAATGGGTTTACCTGTGATAGTCTCACTACGATTTTTGCATAATGTGTGATCTTGAGTGGTTTAAGGTGATTTAAACTCAAGATCCTAACCAAAACTAATTGGTGTAGTGTACCCTAAAAAAGAAAAATGTTTCTATTTCATTTTATTAAAAAAAATTTAGGGTTGTTATTACTCAAAAAGGGTAGTGCTTTTGTGTGGCGTGGTTGCAACAAGGAAACAAAAGTGCCATAAAATCAAAACTTTCTACAACAAATCTCTTTTTCATTTTTTCATTTGCTGAAAAGAATAAAAGAACAATCAACTAAATTATGATTCAATAAACTGACCACAAACAATGTTTAAATACAAGAATCAATCACTAAACAAAGTGCTGGAAAATATTGAAGTGTCTGACCATATTCCCAAAATAATCCTTCTTAGACTCATTTTCCATTAAAAACATCTAAAATCCATAAAGCATTGCATCTCATGGCCATATTTCAACTATGAATAGTTTACCAAAGGACATTATAATGTTTTTAGTAACAATGATGGGTGTATGCATCTTGATAATGGTTAGGACAGTATAAAAAGATCCTTGGTCATTTAACAAATATTCTTTGGCTCAAGTGTGGTGAAATATGCATTGCAACACCACATAAGACCTTTCTATGGAATATTTGGCCTCTAATTGGGATATGGCTATGATTAATTCATTTTGGGGACCCGTGATGGGTCCAGGGGCATAGACCATGGTTGAAAAGGAAAAAAAGGTCCTTCACGGGAAGATTAACCTTCTAGGACTTACACATTGTGAGTCGAGCCCCAATCATGAAACATGTCCTCTCTATGGTGTCTTTGACTCCTAACTGTCATTCCATGTGTCTATATGGTGTCCTTGACTCCCAAGTACATACCCTTATTGGATTTCAAGTGGTGTCATTTCTGCTAAAATGTAATAAATTATATTCTAACATTATATGTTGAGGTATAAGGCATGCTTGATGTCTATATGGTCTATAGTTATACTTAATGGGACTAATAATTTAACCCAATACTAGGTCATAAAATATTGCTTCTTTCTTCATAGCCTTTGGACTTAGTTGTGCCAAAATGTCCCTTAACCATATGGCCCTCATTTTGGTTCAAAATTATTCCCTTGAGAATGCCTTTTTGTTTGGATCATTCTCTGTATTTTCTGATGACTGGGAGATTTTATCTGACATTAAGCAAACTCCTCGCAGTTCAATCAATACTTGCTTGAGTCTGACATTAGCAGAATTTTCTCAGAATCTCATGATGAGAGAGTTGAGACTATCATGCTCAAATGTATGATCTTTTTAAACCACATAGTCCTGCAAGCCAATATGTAAGTTGTGTTTGGGTCTCACCCATAACAATTGAAGAATATTTTTGTGCTCATGTTTTATATGCATAGGATACACACCCTTTACATTTTGAATAGTGAAGATGTTTTCTTGAGGGTGAACAATGATCTAAAACAAATAGGGGTTAACCTTCAATGATCCACTTTCAATATTTTTCTATTTAAATGCCATTTCTGTCAATAATTTCCATTCTTTTTAATATGATATGTTCAAGAATGTTTTAACTTCACATTCTCATGTGCCCTGCAAGTGTTCACTTGGGTCTTATTGAGGCTATAGTTCTAATATGTTCATGAAATTCTAAGTAGAGATTGGAAGCAGATTGCAACTGAAGCCTTGCCATCAATTCTGGGTCTTTTTTGGACCTTAAACCAACATTAATAAGTGATTTTTTGTGTGTTCTGGACAATCATATCAGTGGTAAAGAGACTTAAAAAAATTATGGGCATGAATTTGGACAAGGGAAGCAATTCTGGGCCCTTTAAACTAGCAAATAACCCATATTTCCCCTAAATCTGGGCATGCTCTAAGAATTCTGGGGCTAAGAAGTTGAAAGAGTATAGCAATAGGAGAATTGAAGTTTGAGATTCAAAGCCTATTATTGCAGAATATAATCTCAACCTTGTACCACATTCAACATAGCTTTTGATTTAATGGATAGAACTTGGTTGGTTGGAAACGATTTCATCTTTGATGAGAACAATATTGGTAGACACTTTATATATTGGACTACTCTATGGATGCCTCGCAGTTCTGGTAGCCCTGCAACATACTTTGGCACACAAGAGGATCATCTTTTCAGGAAAGTGTAAGGAACAATAGGATCATTTTTTTAGGCAATGGGATTATAAGAAACAAACTCATTGAAATGTAAAATAAGAGGGTGAATATCTAGTTTACAATTATATTTGTTATGTGTAAAGCACAATGTAATCCCTTTAGAGCACATAATTTTTCTAAAGGAGATCACATAAAGGATGGATAATTAAAAGTTACGTAGTTGTTCACAAGCAATCCAAGCTTGTGATGACATGTGACGAGATCACAGTTTGAAAGAGGTAGTTGAAATGTTGTAGCAAGCTTCTAAGATGTTATGGGTAATGAGACAATGCAAATTGTGGTGATATTGCAAGTTGCAGGATACATTGGCACAATGGTGCATAAATTTTATGAGACATGATATTTCCATAAGAATTCAAATAAATTTCAATTAATTTTTAATCATAAGTTATCGATTGGGGTTTGTTCAATTAATGGCCATATTGAAATCTTTCGAAATCTTCACATTTTGCAATGAACAACAACAGAAAGTCAACTTTCACAACAATTGTAAAACCACACAAGTATCTAGCTGATGCAATCTACAATAGGATGGTGCAAGCCTTAGCTAAAGAGTGCAATCTGGAGAGAAAAAATCTTATGTAAAAATGAACAAGAGGGATAGTGTTGGGTTTGAAATAGGGGCTTTTAAAACCCAGAATGAGAGATCTGGAAACCCTAGTTTGGAAGCCCTAAGTGCAATCCCTTTAGTGAAAATTTTTTTGCACCAGTGGATGAAAAAATTAGATTTGGAAACCTTAGTTACACAGCCTATAGAACAATCCTACCAGCCAAAAAATCTCTAGATCAGCTGCTGAAAAATTCAGTTCTGGAAATCCTAATCCTGTAGCCCTTAGGGCAATGGCACTAGTAAAAAATCTTCGGATAGACTGCTGAATAAAATCAGAAATGGAAACCCTAGTTCCATAGCGCTTTGGGTAATGCCACTAGGAAAAAATATCTAGATCCGCTGCTAAAAATATAAGATCTGGAAACTCTAGTTCTCTAGCACATAGGGCAATGCCACTAGCCAAAAATCTCTCGATCAGCTGTTGAAAATAATCAGATCTGCAAACTGTAGTTCCACAGCACTTAGGGCAATGCCACTAGGCCAAAAATATCGAAACTCTTGGTGGAAATAAGAATAGAAGTGATGCCGTGAAACCTTGGTTCCACATTCATAAAAAGTAGTGATGCCACTGGTTCATAGCCTTGGATTAGCTCAAGAAAAGATGACTGAAATTAATCAGCAGGTAAACCCTAATGCTGTCAGTTCCAATCTATGGACAATACCTCTGAAACAAATGCATAAAATAGGCTCAAATAGCTGTAAATAAGGCACCTTTGTCCAGCCAACAATACACCATGAAAACTGCCCCCAAAGTCCCCAAGTTAGGTACTCTTCCACATGTCAAAATCTAATCTCAAAAAATACTAGCATGAACAGAGAAAAAGAAACCCTAACCAATAGTGAGATGAGTAGGGAAAAGTTCACACCAGCTCTGATACCATGTTGAGATCACAAGAGAATAGAGGGGATCAAATGGAACTAACAATTGTTTCCTAGAAGGAAACCCGAGGTCAGAACCTTTCAATCATCAACCAACTAAAGGATTGGAAATAAATAAAGTGCTTCAATGAAATATCTAAAGAAATAAAGAAATGCTTCAAATTATAAAAGTATCAAATGTGAAAGTGAAATGAATGTGAATGCAAAATGTGAAAAGTTAAATAAAGGGGGAGCTTGATAAAGTCAATGGGGCACCTTCTAGCACATTATCCATCCGTGAGACACCATGCTCCCTGGTGTTTTCCAAACTAATTAATGTCACATAGGACCCTAATATCCCCTCCTATCCAAGAGTAAGTTAAGCCTTCCAATGATTAATACTCCACTTGACTAACCTTGACTTGATGACCATCCACTCCACCCATGAGGAAGGCTGATCTATGTAATACTCTGTGATGGTTATGCTAGAGATTGATATGTATATAATACATTTACTTCTACTTTATGTTTTGTTATGTTTTTTTGCTATGATGATAAGTTATGCAAAGAGTCAAAAGATGATCACTTGTGTAGAATATGATCTTAGACTTCGTTATTTGTTGATATTTTCCATAATTAAGTGAATTTTCATCATCATTTGGCTTTATATGGTCCTTATTTAAGATTTCATCATGGTCAAACTTTGAGCAAGTTTGAATTTTTTAACAATTTGACTTGGTCAACAAGACGAATCAGCAGCATGGAATCCTCATCTAGTCACATTTGATCATGTTTCATCCTTTGGATGCCAATTGGACCCATCCAAATATGATTTGCAACATTATTGGATTAATAGGCTATTAATGGCTTAATTTTCCTAAGTTTCAGCATATTTTCCCAAGTATTTAATTAATTATTTGGAGTAGCTTTGTAGATCACATATCATATTGGTTTTTGGCATGCATTTGATTAACATTATGGTTAGTGTCAAGGAATCCATCTATGGTATCATATTTCAAATTTGAGCAAGGAAGACCAAGATCTAACTAATGGTGAATTATTAAAATGATATCCTAAGGTTTAATTTAAAAAATGATTATGGTTTAAAATGTATAGAAACGAGATACCAGAAGGGAAAAGTATTGATTTGGGTCATGATGGATTATGTCCCTAGTCATTTACCCACCATCTCTTAGTCACTTTGACATGTTTTACACTTCATTTGGAAACTGGTCACCAAGGGGGGCACACTTCATCCAAGTTAAAGTGCTGATCAATGTAATGAAGTAAGTGGTGGAAAATACCACCAAGGGGGCCCCTTATGGGACCCAACATTGTAATATAAGTGATAACTTAGCATTTAATTTATCCACATGGGCTCAATGAGGCAATTCTCCCCCCTCAACTTGGCAACAATTTCCAGCTTTGTAAAAAATGAAAAATGAGAAATAATCTCATCCATTGATCTCTTGTATCTATGTTTTAATCCCATCCCTCCATCCTTATGGGATAGGGATTTTGCTCACCTCTTATCTATAAAAGAGAGTGAGATCTCCATTGTAAATAATTTTTGGTAGTTTGGGAAAAGAAATAGAAACAATATTTGTAGATCCATTTTTCTCTCTTGTTCTTTGTTGAATGTTGATTAATATTATTCCTTGATTCCTTCTTTGATGATCTATATAGATGGTACACTTATTTGGAACTTTCATTGGAAAGTTGGAGTGTAGGATTGAGGAGAAATAACACCCATTGCACCTTGGTATTTTTTGGAGAAGGGGATTTCTAACCCATATTTTTTCTACTTAGTTTTTTTTGTTTGTAGCACTTCTCTCTCTCTCTCTCTCTCTCACACACACACACTATTCTTGTCATTCTACAAGCTGTTTCAAGTTGGTGTGTGTTTTATCTTCAGTTTTCACTCATTAACTTGGTTTTTCTTTCTTGCAGGTGGGAGAATCCATAGCTTCAAGTGCACCATTTCTCGGGGAGGAGAAATCTGGTTCAACCATCAAATCTCATTGCTAAGGAGGGTGAGACGACTTCATTCTCAACCTACAGGAACAAGGTAAGTGCCCCAACTCACCTCTTTCATTTTCCAGTCCATTACCCATTAAATTTTACTGCTTTGTTTTCATTATGGATTTGCATGCTTGAGAATTTTTGTTGTTTTCTATGGATGTAGATTACTATCTGTTTCATAGGAATATTTTTCATTGAAAGCACATAATATGTGACTCCAATTACCCTAGGGATAGGCACTAGTCTTCTAGAGTCCATTTCAGCCATTTGGGTACCCTCAAATACCTTGCACGCTTGTATTTATTTGTTGTTAGGTAATTTCTAGATCTGATTTGTATTTAAAACACACTTATTTTATGCTAGGACATTACTCTAATCCAACCCAACTCCCAAACCCTTAAGGAAACATTGATTTTCAACCCTTTATAAGTAAGATTCATCTTTAAATCAACCATTTTAAGAGTTGGAAATATCCCTAGAGTTTAATATTCTTTAGGAACCCTGTTCCTTTTGTCTAGATTTGGTTTATAAAGTTGGTTTGAATTTACATAGCTAAAACCCCTTAGAGCAGCCCAAAATAAAGTCCAAGTCTAATCATAATTTTGAGCCTTAGAGTCTAGGATCTCCTTGGACTTGCTTAACTAGGAAGGGCACCCTACACAAGACCTTAAATGGTTACAATTGATTCCATACTGGTATCAAAATGAACCATTTCAGTTGGAAAATCTCTTACCCTGTAGGTTGTCTATGTGCTTGAAGCTTTCCCTACCTTGACATCTATTGCGCCTTTGTTGTTTCTTCGCTCAAGTGCATTGAGATATTATTAGTCCATCTATTTGTTGCTTGATTAGGTTGTCTAAGGGTTGTTTCTTTCATCATTATAAACCTAAATTTTCCCCTTAGAGCCAATCCCCCTAGCGTACCATTTTTTTCACTTGTTAAAACTCTAGGTGCCCCGTTCCTTGTACAAATCAGTCCAACAAATACTATGAGAAAGATGGGATCACCAAAAAGTATCTGAGAAAGTTTGAATAGGGACACCTCCCATGGTTAGTCTGTATATGCTCTTAGTGCATCCGAGAAACCTAAAGAGAGGGGACCCACCCTAGCGTGAAAATTTGCGGAAAAGGCCCTAGGTTTCACCGGTCTAGTGATCATCACTCTCTACCGATACAAAGATTGCTACATCCTGTGACAACATGTTGTCTAACATATATTAATGCATATGGAGCGATTCAAAGCTCAAATCAAGACATTTGGTTCTATAAGGGAAATTCCTTATAGTGTAAAAATGAGTTTGTGCTATCTCTCACATCAAATAAAGGAGTATTGTAGAGTCATGATGAAGTAGAAACCCATTGGTAAACCGATGAGGCAATTGTTATTGAATCTCATATCTAATCACTTATGATAGCCTCAAACTTGAATTGAGTAGAGATCTAAGTGACCTAACCTAATCTAAATATGTTTTATACCATAAAAATATAAAACTAAACACAATAAATCCACTGTCTGTTGTCCATCATTGCTCGTCTCCATGGAACATAATCATGATGCCTTTGAACTCCAACCTAAGTGCCTAGTTTCAAAACCTGTTGTATTCCAACATGTTACCCTCGACCTTATTGACCTTAACAACAAAAAATAACATGCTCATCTCACAAATATTGACGGTGATTGGTAAGTGTCTCTTATGACAATTTTTCACTTTGAAGGAAAAATTGTGTTATATAAGTGTAAATCATCTGCTATCAACTTTGTACATTATCAATTTTCAGGGATTCAGCTTTATAAAATCTAAATGCAGTAAACCAGGCCTTACCAGATGGTGTTATTTCTGATCTGCAGAATGATATTATTCTTGGAGATATTCATAGAGAGGGGCATGATTTTACGAAAGGTGGATTTAGTGAAAGTGTTTCCGAGCCATCAACAGTCCCTTATAATGTCATGGAAATGGATCCTAGTTCTGATCCTAAGTTGTCCTCTTCATCTGTAAAAGAATTGCAATCATTGGAAAGAATGAATGCAAATCCTTTCCACAGTATTGGTGATGCATTGAAGGACTGGAAAGAGAGAGTAAAAATATCAGATATCAAATCTGAAGATCATAAAACAAATGAAATTTCTAGCAAAATAAAGGAACTGGAAATTGATGGAGGAGATGAATTCCAATTTCTGTTGGAAGAAAAAAGGATAATTCCCAAGCATTAGGTGCTGCAACTACTGATCAACTTGATCAGAACATAAATGTGAAGAAATCGAGTACAGTGGAAGAGGATCTAATTGAGGAAGAGGAGCCGGTGGCAATTTGTTTTCATTATCTCATAATATCTAGGGATATCCATATCAAGCAATAGACTTCTCTACTTCCACTTCCATTTCCTTGCCAATTGCATAGTAAACTTAATCTAGCATCATCAGGTCCAACCATGCCTTTTTTCCCTCCTGTGTATTAGGGAAACTGAACTTAGATTTATTGTTATCTTTGGGTTACCCCGTACACCAACTAAGGGTTGCCCTGTTTACAATTAACTCTCCTCCAGTCTAAGCCTCAACTCTACCAGTATCCATATAAACTAGACCAATTTACATTGTTTAGAATCTTGGTCTTGTTTGAGAAGTAGAGGAGCTCCTTATATATAGGTGTTCTCTGAATACAATGGCTCCTTATAAAGGTATTGACATTGAACAAGAGCTATTAGTGTAGTTGGTCTTCCTTGTCGAGGTTTTTATTGCTGCCAGCATCCCTTCTTCCTGCTTATCTTTTTTCCATATTTTCCATTTTATAATGCACATGTTTACTCATAAAATTTACTGTTGCTTGATCTCGTTTAAGTATTACAGACATGCATGTTAGAGTGTAATTCTGGTGCCTTAAGTTTAATCATTTTTTATTGTTTGGGGATGTCAGTCTGCTTGAGTTTAAGTTTGCACTCACACACAGTATGGCTGATGAAAACCAGACACAGGGATAAAAACCCCAGTTCCAGTTACATACAAGTGAAAACAAAGAACTGGTCGAGGTGTCGAGAAGGTAACTGCTCTTTATCCGCCATTTCAGAGAGGTGTTCCGGAATGGGAATAAATTAGCCATCCCAATGGGGGCTTCTACTGTCTCAATAGGAGGCTCTGATTTACACTGGTGTCTATGTGCTTGATAAGGATACCAACCAAATAAGCAAAGAGATTTTAAGAGAAGAAAGAATACTTGGGAACTTAAACACATAAACTAGCTAACAAATTCCAATATATTGGAAAGATAATTGCCCAAACAACAAGAAGCCATGAAGGGACACATCCAAGGGTGCTATGGGAAAGGTAGACTGAGGATAAAAGCACATACCTTTGAATGCTCGAAACCCTTCTGAAATGTACAGCCAAACCTCCAGATACACGCTACAAACTGGTAACACGATTCTTTGCTTCTGAAATGTACAGCCAAACCTCCAGATACACGCTACAAACTGGTAACACGATTCTTTGAAACAAACAGTAAAAATGAGCCATGGGCGATTCTAGGGGTTTTATTGGCACTCTAGCAGCCAAATCGCGGGCGAATTGGACTCCAAAACCGCTATTTCCTCAAATTGCGGGTGAACCATAGCTCCAAAAAAACCCATGCCAGAAATTGAGGGCGAACCATAGCTCCGAAAAAACCCATGCTATAAATTGAGGGCGAACAATAGCTCCAAAAACCGCCATGCCAAAAATCATGGCGAATGAATTTACAGGAAACAACATCCCTAAAAATCGGGGGCGACTGGTGCATCCAAGGAAAAATCAAGGAAAATAAACTGGCGAAAATCAATTTTCCCTTATTTCTTCCACAAAAATCGCGGGCGACTGGTTTCTCCTATAAATTCCTGCTAAATACGATTTTGGCTATATAGTTTTTGAATATTTACAAAACAATAAATAGTGGGCTATTAAAATTAATTCTCAAAAACCTCTTTTACATAAAAATTCGCCCTAAAAAAAATTGGAAACCCTCTAAATTCGCCATTGGGCTAAATTTCGCCCCTAAAATCATCCCTGGTCATCAAGAAAGCAAAGAGAAGCCAAACAGGTATTTCTCTATTAAATAGGTCCTTTTCTTTACCTAAGAAAGAGGCATGTGTTATAGAAATCGTCCCTCCAAATTTAAGGATTGAGTCTTCCCCATTCAGACCTAGATATGAGACTGATCTCAAGGAAACCATGTTTGACCAAAGAAAATTCCAGACCCATTGCCTGAGTGCTTGGTGGAAAAATTTACAAGCCTGGGAAGAAACCAGTGGCATGTCTCCCTTTGCTAAAACTGTTGGCCAAAGTATCACTCCTATTGCTCCTAAAACTCCCTCTGCTCCAAAAAAAAACCTAAGAGCCATGCCTACCAGATATGCTCCTTTGGCCCTCCCACCAAATCCTGATGACCTACCTGTGGGCTATGCCCAACACCTCATGAGATTTGATGGGGATGGGAGAGTCTCTGTGTTAGGATATTTAGACACTTAGGAGTTAGTTAAGATCAACTTGTGTAATAGATCCGTTAAGGATAGTGTGTTTCTTTAGTATGCATTAGTATGCATTTGTAAATACTTAATCTAACGGTCACGATATGTTCCTGACATAGAGTGATCTGACGGCTCAACTTCTCTTAGATCAAACCTAACCTCGATCCATGGCTTACCACCCAATTGGTCCATGATATCTATTTAAAGAGCATGGAGGGTCATTGTTTAGTTGATCGTTTACGAGAAGCTCATTTGTAACTTTCTTTCTTTGCATAATAAATTGTCCCGTAGAAGCTATTTGGTCGGGGCCGTGGAGTGTTTCCCTCAAGAGGGTTTAAACCACGTCAAAACATCGGTGTGTTGATCTGTGATCTGTTTGTGTGAAGTGGTTGCTCTTGGTTTTTGGTCCTTTGGTAGTTCCCTGTGTACCCGAACATGGTATCAGAGCTTTTATGAAGTGCCGCTTCCGGTTATGATCTAGATCTTGAAGTATTATTGCCAAAACTCAAAAGGGTTTCTAGTTATAGTATTTCTGTGCATTTTTTGGCCATGGGAGGTGGTCCATTGTGTCCGGAGCATCGTTTCCATTGGGAAATACTTTTCGTTTGATCGAAAACGGTTCCCGGTTGCTCCAGAAATGCGTATTTCATCAGATCTAAAGGTATAATGTTACAGTGACGCATTTTTTATTTTCTTTTTTTAACAAGGAAAAAATCTCATATTTCATCATTTTTAACTGTTAGATTTGTTTTGGGTTTGGATTGTTGCTTTCCCGTCTACGTATGCTCTTTGTCGTGCACTTTGAGCGATCTCGGCAAATCAGAAACAGAAAGGGAAAGGGTTTTTCTCGGCTGCATATGCTCTTTGCCGTGCACCTTGCGCGATGTCAGCAAATCAGAAACAGAGAGAAAACGTAGACTTTCCGGGCAAGCTAACAAGATGTAACTCGACAAGTGTGAATTTTTTTTTTTTGTTTCGATTTGTGGTTTGTTTTGCAGGAAAAATGGCAAGCACGCAAACCGAGCAAGAAGAGTAAAAAAAAAAAAAAGCCCCCTTCCTCATTCCCATATTTTACATACCTTTTAATCTAGCTCATTTGGTTCAAAGTTGCTTTATTCCTTAATAGGTCTTGAGTTCAAGTCTTAGGAAGTTACTTTTAAAAGAAAAAGTGCATGCAATTTCTATTTTCAAGTTATTTTATTGTAAAAGTGCATCTCACTTAAATAATAAAAAAATAAAAATACAAGTGAGTCACTTAAGTTTTTTTTATTGTTGCACTATTTAAAAGTAATATCATTGTAAAAGTGAAATCACCTATTTTACAAAAGTGGTTCACTTAAAGCAACTTTCTTGTAAAGTGATTGTCAAAAGGTTCATCTTGGGAAGATGGGGGATTTTTTTTTGCTGGACATTCTCTAGCTGCCACGTCACTATTGGGGACATCTTCAACAGTTTCTTTATTCAAGCATAACTTCATCATACAGAGTCAGTTTTCAGTGCCATTTTTTTTAAACCACCTATTTTTCTGAGCTCTTCACATCCAGACTATTGGTTTTTGCTTTTACAGGCATTAATTTACAAATATGGCCGCCCCTTGTGATATTCTACTTAATAGTTCCAACTATTTCTCATGAAAATCTCGTATGGAGGATGTTCTACGAAGTAGGGGACTTTTCAGAATTACCTCAGGGAAAGAAAAAGAACCCACTGATGATGATAAGAAAATAAAATGGGCAAATAGATGTGATGAAGCTCGTGGATTGATTGGGATGTCAATATCTACTGATTTGCAATTCCACATATCTGGAATTGATGAACCCAATGCTACTTGGGACAAATTGGAATATGTGTTTGGTAAACACAATGAAATTTGAGGTCACCAACTCGAAAATGAGTTGATTTGTTTAAATTCAAGTGACTTTTCATGCATTCAAGATTATTTATCTAAGTACAAAACTCTTAAACTCTTATGTGTAGAATGTGAGATTGAGAGGGAAGACAAACAATGCATTTATAATATTCTTTCCAAACTTGGACCTACATATTCTGTTTTTGCATCTACATTTTACTAAATGAAAGCATCCTTGAATGAAGCTAGCTATAAAGAGCCTAGTCTTGAATCCTTTTGTGATTCCTTGATTAGAGAACAAGATAAACTCATTCATCTTGGAATAATCAACAATACAGATACATCTAGGAAAGCCTTATTGTCCCAACAGAAAGAAAATTCAAAGCCTCCCAAGAAACAAAATTTTTGCAATAATAAGTCAAAAAAGGGTCCAAAACCCTCTCAGTAAGCTCCTTCTTTAAAAAATGACAAAGGATCCAAGCCAAAAGGAAAGAAGACTGAGCATCATTGCAACTATTGCGGGAAAGATAATCATGATGAATCTAAGTGTTTCAAGAAGATGGCAGCCTTGGAAGCAGCAATGAAGAAGCACCACATCAGCCTAGATTCATCTTTAGAATCTACCTCTCATGGACATGCACTTTGTGCTTCTGGTTATTCTTATAATGCATCTTCTTCTTCTACTTGAAATGAATGGCTCATTGATTCTAGAGCATCTTATCATATGGCTAAGGATCAAGCCATCTTTTCTACTATGCATGAATGTAACACTAAACAAATATTTGTTGGTGATGATAGATCTCTAGGTGTTGTAGGAGCTGGAACAATTCCAGTAGATAATGGTCATTTTAGTGATGTACTATGTGTTCCAAGAATTTCCTGCACTTTGTTATCAGTTTATTAGATCACTCATTCTGGTGAAGGTAAAACTGTGACCTTTACACCTCACCAAGTTGTAATTAAGGATTTTAAAGATCCTCAACAGGTCCTAGCTGCTAGAATTGTTGATGATATTACCAGATTGTACAAGTTTAACAACTTTGGGTCATCACCTTTCCCTTTAGTTTTTGTTGCTCGTAGTGATAACTTGAGCAAACTTTGGCATGAGTGCTTTGGTCACTTAAGTTATCGCTCATTGCAACAACTATGTAAATAAAATATGGTGATAGGTCTTCCGATGGTATCTTACAGGGATGGTGTTTGCTCCGGTTGTGTACTCGGAAAACATCATTGGGACAGCTTTGACAAACGTGCCTCTTGGCACGCCTCGGTTCCATTGGAGCTTGTGCATAGTTACTTGTGTGGTCCTCTTCCATCTGCTTCCTTTTCTGGTTTCAAATATTTCTTAACTTTCATTGATGATTACACTAGATGCACTTGGGTTTATTTCCTAAAACTTAAGAGCGAAGTATTTAACATGTTCTTGGCCTACAAGGCCCTTGTGGAAAAACAATCTGGTTATCAAATTATTAAGTTAAGATCTGGAAATGGAGGAGAGTATGTTAACAATAAGTTCACTACTTTCTGCACTGAACAAGGCATCCAACAACAGCACACTATTCCATATACACCACAACAAAATGGTGTAGCTGAGCAGAAGAACCGCACTTTAAAATAAATGGCTAATTGTATGATCCAATCTAAGGGACTTAGTCTTCAATTTTGGGCTGAAGCCATTAGTTGTGCAAATTACATAGTTAATCGCACCCCCACTAAAGAATTACAAGGTATAACATCGGAAGAAGCATGGAGTAAAACTAAACCTGATGTAAGTCACTTCCGTGTGTTTGGTAGTGAAGCATGGGCTCACATTCCGGATGAAAAACGGAAAGCACTGCAGCCTAAAAGTGAAAAGTGCATATTTGTTGGATATTCTGAATATGTAAAAGGTTATAGACTTTTTCAACCACATTCTCATGATATAATCATTAGAAGAGATGTTAAATTTGATGAAAATCTCTTGGCCTGCAAGCCTAACTCAGCGATTGTGCCATCTTTGGCCTATGAGCCTGATTCGGCGTTTGTGCCTTCCTCTTCTTCTTCCAACTTCCTTGACAGGTTTCCAACTCCAGTTTCTGATGATGACAGTGAGGATGAAAATCCACCTTTTCCATCTCATGTTCCTCCAGTTGCACAAGCACAAGTGCTTCCTTGATGGGTCCGTTCAACATGTGAAGCAGCTGGTGATCTTGCCGATGATCCTAGCGATCAACGTCGAACATGTTCTCAGTTTCAGCGATCCTCTTCTCTTTTGGCTCAAGTTTCCGAGAATCATGATCCAAAAACATTTGCAGAAGCTTCAGGGAATCCAGATTGGGATGCAACCATGGATGAAGAATATCGTTCCTTAATGGCGAATGATACTTGGGATCTTGTACCTCTTCCAAAAGGAAGAAAACTTGTCAGATGTAAATGGGTCTACAGAACTAAGTATGCATCAGATGGAAGTGTTGAAAGACTTAAGGCAAGGTTAGTTTCCAAAGGTTTTTCCCAAGTTGAAGGGATTGACTACAATGAAACCTTTGCTCCCGTCGCAAAAATGAACTCCATCCCCCTTGTTCTTTCCCTTGTAGCCTTACACAACTAGGAAGTCCATCAAATGGATGTCAAGTCTTCCTTCTTACATGGTGATTTACAGGAGGAAATTTACATGGAACAACCTCCTGGCTATGTTCAGAATAACTCTAGCCTTGTTTGCCGCCTTAAGAAATCCTTATATGGCCTTAAGCAAGCTCCTAGAGCTTGGTATGCCAAAATGGATAACTTTTTCCTTGACACTGGTTTTTCTAGATGCCATTCTGACCCCAATGTCTATACCAAGAAAGTAGGAAACCATCTCATCATACTTGTTCTATATGTTGATGACCTTATTCTTACTGGTAGTGACCCTAAGCTTATAACCCATGTGAAATCCAGTCTTAAACAAAATTTTGAAATGTCAAACTTAGGACGTTTGCATTATTTTATTGGTCTCCAAGTCCTGCAAACCAAAGAAGGAATCTTTCTTTCTCAGTCTAAGTATGCTTGTGACCTTCTTTGTAGCTTTCACATGGAAGATTGTACACCAGCTCCTTCTCCCTTCCAGTCTGGAGTCAAACTTTCTGCCACTTGTACTTCACCTGAAGTCGATGCCACCTTGTATTATCAGCTTGTTGGTAGTCTCTTATACTTGACTCATTCCCGTCCTGACCTTTCCTTTGCCGTTGGTCGTGTTGCCCGTTATATGGAGACACCTTATGAAAGTCACTGGAAAGCAGCTAAAAGAATACTTCGATATATTCGAGGTACAGTTCAGTTTGGGATTCATTACAGTACGGGGGGAAACCTTTGTTAGTTGGTTTCACTGATTCAGATTGGGCTAGCGATCTTGATGATCGAAATTCTACTGCAGGTTATGTTTTCAGTCTAGGATCTGGACCTATTACTTGGAATTGTAAGAAACAACAAGCTCTTGCTCTTTCTTCAGCAGAGGCAGAATATCGAGCAGTAGTTAATGCCAGTCAGGAAGCTTTATGGCTTCGACAAATCCTTTCAAAGTTTGGATTCGAGCAGCAGCAGCATACTCCACTTTGGTGCGACAATCAAAGTGCCATCAAGCTTGCCAAAGATCCAGTTCTACATCAATGCAGCAAACACATTGAGCTACATATACACTTCATCAGAAATCTTGTTCATGATCGTGTTCTTGAAATGCTCTTTTGCCCTACAAATGATCAAGTTGCAGACATCTTCACCAAGTCTCTTACAGAAGCGAAGTTTTCTAAACTTCGATCTATGTTAGGAGTTCAGGAACTTGTCATTAAGGGGGGATAGGCTCTAATGCCTCCTTCCTTATCCTAATAGTGTCACTTTTGTAAATCCTTCAATCCTATCCCAAGTTGTTCTTAAGGGGGGATGTTAGGATATTTAGACACTTAGGAGTTAGTTAAGATCACCTTGTGTAATAGATCTGTTAGGGATAGTGTGTTTCTTTAGTATGCATTAGTATGCATTTGTAAATACTTAATCCGATGGTCACGGTGTGTTCCTGACATAGAGTGATCTGATGGCTCAACTTCTCTTGGATCAAACCTAACCTTGATCCATGGCTTAACACCCGATTGGTCCATGATCTCTATTTAAAGAGCATGGAGGGTCATTGTTTAGTTGATCGATTATGAGAAGCTCATTTGTAACTTTCTTTCTTTGCATAATAAGTTGTCCCGTAAAAGCTATTTGGCCAGGGCCATGGAGTGTTTCCCTCAAGAGGGTTTAAACCACGTCAAAACATCGGTGTGTTGATCTGTGATCTGTTTGTGTGAAGTGGTTGCTCTTGGTGTTCGGTCCTTTGGTAGTACCCTGTGTACCCGAACACTCTACACACAACATATAGACCAGTTCAATGAATTCATAGACCTGAAGAGGTGGATGAAGATGATGTTTTTTCCCAAATCCTATCAGGAGAAGTGAAGAAATGGTTTAAGTCCCTTCCAAATAGAGGAATAAATACCTATGAAATATTTGAAGAAGATTTCCTATCCAAATGGCAGGATAAGAAAAACCCTCTCCAGATTCTCACTCATTATGAACATACAAAGAAAATCGATGTGGAGACTGTCCAAGAATTCTCAGCCAGGTTCATGAGAATGTATGATTCTATCCCTGTGGACATAAAACCCCATGTAGGGGCATCCAAGCTTCATTTTTCCAACTACTTTGACAATGAATTTTCTCTCATGCTGAGAGAAAGGAGATCTCCCACTCTCCCTGATATGCTGAAATATGCACTAGAAGAAGAATCCAACTTGATGGCATCAAGAAAAATGAAACACTTGATTGAAGCTGAGAAAAAGAGATGCAATGAAGAAGTGCATCCTTCCACATCCCAATCCATGGATGCAAAATTTGAGCAGATGATGAGAACTATGGAGAGACTGGTGGATAGGATTTCCCTTGATAGCATGCCTTGTAACATCCCATATTGTCATAAAAATTTAAATTTTTTGTAAATAGAAACAATTAGCTTAATTTAGGATAATTTATAATTGCGGAAATAATAATTACTAAATGTAACAACATTAACTAAACCGTTGTTGTACTAAACATAAATAAAATTCTATTATAACTAATGTGACAGCGACAACTTAATTACATTTATAACAACTATAATTAAGATAGTTAAATGCATGAATAGATCAGAATTTTGATGCGACACCTTTCAAAAGCAACGATATGTATGATTGATGTAATAATGAAATGCCCGATTAGAAATATGACATGGTACTTTTTCTTTGAGACGATACTGACATTTTGCTTCTTTGTTGTCCAAGGGAGTCCTATGAGCGACCCCGAAGCTTACTTAGCTGCAACGCTAAATCATTTGACCTATCTTATGTGCAGACGACAAGTAAGGAGTTTCATGATTGCAATAAATTCTAGTTTTCGTGTAAATCTCAATTCAACGTCGTAAATAAAAATAGCATGTTTATAGATTGTTGCAACTATAAAAACATATAGGTATGACTCGCATGCTTACACCTTTGCTTTCCAAGGTTCATGTTATAACTGAGTAAACTCAACCCAAGTTAACTGTCGAACAAGTATCTTATTAACGGCATTGTTGTTGTTGTCGTCATTGTTCTAGCTAGTTATAGTGATAGCTATCGTGTCGTCGTCATTTAGAATGATAGTACCAAATGTATGTATAAGTTATGAGCTTGTAAGCTCTTGCAACCACTAATATTCAATATATATGAAAGGATAAAAACAATAATATATGTACATGACTAACCAAATGTTATGTAGATATAGTGCAATTTAAGCTTTGGACTATATATATAATTTTTATTCTATTTATAAACAAAATACAACCTATTCAAATTCTTTATGACAACAATACTGTGACTATACCTATTTTCCATTTAATTCAATATTAAAACATACATCAGATATGTTGGCAATATATGCATCGTTAGAATCATGACATTAATATGCAAGTGTTTGTAAATTAAATACAAACATTGTAATGTATGAAAAAGATGACAATAAGATATAAACCTTGGAATTATAATTCATGTATTTGCATACACGTTATTACTATTATGATGAATACGACATTGTTCAATATTGTTATGTTAACAAATGAAGCATGTTATGTTTGTTATCACATCAAGGTACTGACAAACATTAAATGGATTTGGTAGGTTATTGGCTCATCAATTTGGCGCCGGTCTCGAGCTATGGTAGGGATCACGTATCCAATCCTACAATAAAAGCTTAGTATTGCCTCCCTGCCGAGTTATAAACCCAAAGATCCACGTAGCCGTGAATGCCTCCATGCTCATCGAAGTGTAAGGGTTATATGCCAAGCGTTTGATCGTACTTGCTCCACCGTATGCCATAGTGGCAATGTCGAAAGGTAATGCAGAGTGGGAATTAAATTCTACATGGGACAGGCCGTTGAATCAATTAAATTGGCATGTGTCTCGAATTATAAAAGAGATCATGTAATGATTTTCCATTAACGAGTTGGTGCCATATCCCTGCCGAGTTGGATAGCCCATGTTCCACGTAGGTTTGCTTTCCTTGTTGCTTGCTATTGTGGCAAAATAATACGCCATGGTACTGGTTGTTGTTGACTTAAGTGTTTGCCAATATGGAAATGTCAAACGATAATGGAGGATGGCATTAAATGTTGACTTTGTGGATACCAAAGTAGACATAGCTGGCACTGTTGTAACCGTCAATGATCATGAGTCTAAGCCATCAGATGGTAACCCTAACATCTATCGTGTGTTTGATTTATTAACTTGGAAAAGTGGCTCATTGTATTATAGTTTTTGTTGGAGGTGGCCGACAGGCTACCGAGATTTTGGTAGAAAGTTTGCAAGGGTTTCGAACACGAGATCTATGAACTGGTGCAGAAGGTTGGAGGTTTTAACCTCTGTAATGGTGTTGTAATTTTAGATGGATCCCAAGTTCAGAGTGATGAAGTGTTGAAGGTTTGAAGTTCTTCGTTGTATGGTACAAATGCGTTGTAAACAGCAAGTGCTTGCATTCTCTCGTCGAGACTGGAACGAACCCTTTTTAATCGTCCTGAAGTATGCCAAGACTGGCCACAAGCGGTGAAGGTAAGCGTCCAAGATGAAATAATGTTTCTTTTACTGTATCTCGATTCTTAGTTTGATAGTAGCATGATTCTAACTCTAAACTATTATTTGTAGGTGTAGGGTGTAAAAAGAAGGTCTGACTAGGGTCTGGCGAAAGGAAAAACCACACACTCTTACACTGGTAAGATTTGGGTCTTCCATGCCCTCGTAGTGCTCTTCGTATGTGCCATGGCTCTGTCATTGAAGATGGTTGGGGAAATATTCGAAACACTTTTATTTGACAGTGATACTTGGGTGTTATATTTTGGAAACTTTGATGTTGATCGACTGGAGATATAACTCATCGATTTTGAATATTTGGGCTCTTCTACCTATTGAAGTTTTGGGATAAACCTTGTGTAACGTTGTTTTTCAAAACATATTATAAACGTTGCTTGAGAGCTTCGTCTTCGTTTAGAGGTTATTTTTTTGTGATGTTTGAGGTTCTGTGAGATTCGACTTGTTTTTGGTAATCGTTTGAGACAGTAAGAAAGAGAGATGAGGGCTTGATCTCTGTGTAAGATAATACTCCTTTTGGTAGAACAATGTATGTTAAAACATTTGTATAGATGCCTGGTTTGTTTATCTGGATACTGTAAGTTGATGTCGTAATTCCTTGTTTGGTAATGTTGATAAATAATAGAGTGAATCTGTCGAAATGGTTTACAATAATATGTACATGGGAAACGAACAGTGTTAAACCCTACATTCGTGTTTTATTTGTATTTGGATAAAACAAAGATAAAAATGGAAGACTAAACCTAACTAGGGTTTGAAATGAAAACTAAACAAAATACTAATGACACTAACAGCTTTGCAATAGAATAGGTGAGTGTAAACAAAGTGATGTTCATAGAGTTTCTACTGTTTGTTAGAATGATAAATAACACGATGTTTATAATAAGAGATAGAAAACTATTTCTTATAAGCAATAGAATATTTCTATTTAATCTATATTCTGTTTGATCTGTAAGTTTATGAAATTGATAAAATAAGAAATGAAAGAGAAATGGTGTGTGTATAAGTGTATTGTAGAAAATTGAAAATTATAGAATGACTGTGAAAAGCTTTTGTTTACAACATGTAATTCAAGTTAATAGTACAGAAAGATAATAACCTTGAAAAACATTAACAGAGATAATGAAATCAAGTGTCTGTAAACAATAAGAAAACTGGTAATGATTGTTATGTATAATCTTATTTGGATGATCACTATCATTTAATTGTTACTCTGTTATGATACATGCATACCTGTGATTTCTATATTTTTCTTTTATACAGAAAATTTATATGAATACAAAAATTATACATTATTTAATTTCTCAGAAAGCTTTGATACTTATAATACTATGCAGAATCTTTCTACTATTATTTAACTTGGGAACAGAAAAACTGAAACATAAATAATTACTATCTATTTATCGAATTTAAATGGCAATTTGCCTATCTTCTAATCTACTTTAATTTGCATATCTATACTAGAGTACAATGCTCCCAAACAACATGTGGAAAAATGGGGATATTGATTTATCAATTTAACATTTAAACTTAAACATTCACACTTAAACATTTCCAGAATTAGATTCTTTTCGAAAGCAAATAAACAAAATAATACTAGATAAACAGAATAGGATTATTTACTGAGCATAAGTTAGGAAATATTTTTAAAAACCTGAGAAACTCTGTAGGGAAACAAACAACTCAGGAAGACAGTTCCACCCAACCAAACTCCTGAAAACAGTCAAATGCTGTCTTAGGACCCCCGAGCATGTTCGTTGAACCACTAGGAGGAAGAAAATTCAGGAATTAGGACTTCTTCTTGTTGTAGCAGTAATCTTCTAAATATTCAATAGGTATCAGTCCAAAAAGACTTGCTCCTACAACTCTGTTTCTCCTCAGTAAATAAGCAAAAATCAGTTTTCAATCACCACTAACCTCCCTTATTCGAATCTCTCTTAAAATCACCTGATTTACAAGAGGAAAATATTCTGCAAAAATATTGATTAAGGGATGCCTGCCCAATTCGGATTTGTCTTTATAGGCTGCCTAGGCCTTTTCAAATGTTATTGGGTCATTAAATGAGTTGCCTGCTCACTCCCTCCACCTGGGGGATAATGCCCTATTTTAGGGGAAGTTGTCCCATAACCAACAGTTAGTGGTGTGATGTAACTACTACCATGTGTCCCATATCTTCCAACAACTTCCATTCCTCCTGGTGGGTCAGTGAACACTCATTCAACAGTCCTCTTGAGTGTTTCTCTCCTAATTAATTTATTTAAATAATAATATTCAGTAATTACATTCATCCATGATCAAAACTGATCATAATTACAAAACTTGTAATTAAATTTAACATAAGGTATTTTTGCAAATAAATAATAATGTTCATGAATTTGGGTAGGTGACATACACCCCCCCTTAAGTCTCAACATCATCCTCAATGTTGGCTAGTCACTCCTTGAGTGTTCCTAAAGTAGAGTTGGGTATGCTGCCCGCATACTACTCTCCAACTCCCAGGTTGCCTCTTCTGGGCTAAGGTGCTTCCATTGCACCTTCACTTGCCCAATGCTCCGATTCCGGAGAATAGTTTCCCTCCTTTCAAGGATACAATCCAGTTCCACCGGAAAATCTCCGTCTTGTCCCACCTGTACATCATTCCAGTTTACAACATGAGTAGTATCGTGCACATATTTCTTTAAAAGTGATATATGAAAAAAATTATGTATTTTTAGGTTAGGTGGTAAAGCTAGTTGGTATGCCACTGCTCCAACCTTAGATAATATTTCAAAAGGACCACAATACCTGGGTGCCAACTTGGCACAGCTCCCCAATTTCAGTGAACTCTTTTTCGGTCTTACCTTGAGAAACACATGTTCACCCACCTGGAACTCTTTATGAGTTCTTTTTGAATCTGCTTGACTTTTCTGCCTATCTTGGGCAGCTTTTAAATGTCCATGCACCTGTTTCACAATTAGTTCTAATTCTTGCAATAATTCAGGTCCTAAAACAACTCTATTGACTGGATCATTCCACGAAACAGGTGTATTACATTTTCTACCATAAATAATTTCAAAAGGACTAAGTCTGGCTGAAGCATGATAATGATTATTATAAGCAAATTATGCTAAGTGCAAATAATCTTCCCACTTATCAGGCTGATCCTTAACATACATTCTTAATGAATCTTCTAAAACTTGATTTACCCTTTCTGTCTGTCCATCCGTCTGTGGATGAAATGTTGTACTGAAATTTAGAGTTGTATTCAATCCCTTAAACAATGATCTCTAGAAGTTTCCTGTAAACTTCGATTCACGATCTAAAATTATTACCTTTGGTATTCCATGTAGTCTAAAGATTTGTTTAATAAAAATATCTGCAGTGTCTGGTTCTTTACGTGTGGTCTTTACTGGTATGAAATGTGCTTCCTTGCTGAGTTTGTCCACCACCACCATGATGGAATCATGTTGTTTCTGATTTTTAGGCAATCTAGTAATAAAATCTATTCTGATCACTTCCCATTTCCATCTTGGTATTGATAGTGGTTGCAACAATCCAGCAGGATGTTGATGTTCAACCTTCACCTTTTGACAGTCTAAGCATTTTGCGATGTATTCTGCTACTTCATCTTTCATTCTGGGCCAATAGTATTCTTTTCTCAGCATAGTGATGGTCTTTTGATATCCTGGATGACTAGAATAGTGACTTTTATGCATTTCATTTAATATCAAAATTTTTATTTCTGGTATATTTGGTACATACAATCTGTTTTTATACAGTAATAGACCATTTTCCTTAATTCTATAATCTGCCATACAATTTTCAGAACTGTTATTGGCTGTCTTTTCCTTCATTTTTGGTATTCTTCATCTGTTTCACCTTTTTCCAGAATCTGTTTTTCCAAATCGGTTGAATAATTACTAATTGCTTAAATGAAATTTAGTTTTGCCTTGCGACTCAAGGCATCTGCAACTTTATTCTCCTTTCCTTTGATATGCTGAATTTTGAAATCATACTCACTTAAGAATGTCAACCATCTAGCTTGTCTAGCATTCCGGTTTTTCTGATCCAATAAATATTTCAGACCCATGTTATCTGTTAATAATGTAAACTTTATTCCAATAAGGTGATGATGCCACATTTTTAAGGCATGAATAACTGCTAATAACTCTAAATCATATGTAGAGTAATTATTTTCATGTACTTTCAGCTTTCTAGATTCATAGGCTATTGCTTGCCCTTCCTGTGTCAAGACTCCACCGAGTCCATCATTGCATGAATCTGTACAAACTACAAAATCCTTGTTGGGGTCAGCTATCTTCAAGATAGGTGCTGTCGTCAATAGTTCCTTTAATTTCTTAAAACTCTCAGCACATTTCTGATCCCAAACAAATTTCTTCCCTTTCTTCTGCAAGGAAGTTATGGGGTTGGCAATTTTTGAAAAATTCTCTATAAACTTTCTATAATACCCCGTAATGCCCATAAATGATCTCACATCTGACACATCTTTCGGAACCGGCCAGTCATTAATGGCCCTTATCTTGTCGAGGTCAACCGAGATTCCTTCTGCTGAAATTATGTGTCCTAGATACTGAATTTTGTCTTTGTGGAAATCACACTTACTAAATTTGGCATACAATTGATGATCTCTTAATACTTGTAAGATAATCCGTAAATGTTCATCATGCTCTTCTGTGCTTTTTGAGTACACTAAAATATCGTCTATAAACATAATAACAAACTTATCTAAGTACTTATGCAAAATGTTATTCATCAAACACATAGCTGAGGCATTACTCAAGCCAAACAACATGACTACAAACTCGTAATGTCCATACCCAATTCGGAAAGCTGTCTTGAAAATATCTTCGTCTTTAACCCTTACTTGACGATATCCTGATCTTAGATCAATTTTCAAAAATACTGTTGCTCCACGCAGCTAATCAAATAGATCATCTATGCGGGGCAACGGTTATCTATTCTTCATCGTCATCTTATTAAGATGGCGATAATCTATGCACAGTCTGAATGTTCCATATTTCTTCTTAACGAAGATGACAGGTGCTCCCCAAGGAGACACACTGGGTCTAATATACTTCTTTTCGATAAGTTCCTTCAACTGAGATTTTAATTCGTTTAAATCCAGTATATTCATTCGGTACGGAGCTTTTGAATTTGGTACTGCTCCTAGTATTAACTCTATGGTAAAATCTAAATCTCTTTTGGGTGGTAATCCTGGAATCTCCTTAGGAAATACATCTTTAAAATCCTTTAGGACAGGTATGTCCTCTAATTTCAGTTTGTCCTCTTTATCCATAATCTCATCATTTATCACGTTTACTGCAAACATTTGGCATCCCTTCCTAACTGCCCTCTTAACTTGCATGGCTGAAATTTGTCTAAGGGTTACCTTCCTTGGAATGCCTTTTATTTCTACAGTTTTCCCTTCATCATTTAAGCATGTAAAACTTTTTCCATAATGGTCTAGGATGACATGATGGGCTTCCAACCAGTCCATCCCAACTATAATATCATACAAACCTAAAGGTAAAATATTTAGCCTGATTTGTGTTTGCAAATGGTTCATGGACAAAACACAGTTCTCTATAAAATCTGAAACTTTCCTATTTGTTCCAGTTACTAGTCTAACTAGCCATGATTTATTAAACTTTTCAGGTTTTCAGTTTAAGACTTTCTACAACATCTGGTGATATAAACTTAAACTAGCACCTGGGTCAATTAAAACAATAACAGGATGGTCATGTATCATACCTTCAATCTCTACCATGGAGATTTGATGATATGCTTTCCTGTTGTCAAGTGTTGCGTTAATTCTTGGCATCTCCCTTGCTACATCTCCAATAGTAGGTTCAATCTGTATAGATTTGATGTTGTTTGTCTTCCGTTTCCTTAAGGGACATTCTGATGCGTAATGGGGACCTTGACATTCAAAACATTTAATATGTGCCTTTGGCTCACTGGTCTTGGTAGTATTAGGTGCATTTCTGGGTGCTGTAGAATTCTGCTATGAATTATTTTTGGAATTATTCCCTTGGGAATTTCGATTCTGAAAATTCTTCCTTTGGAATCCAGAATTCCCACTGAATCTGAAATTTTTCTTCTTCTATTCAAAATTGTTGGGCTTATGATTTTTCCAATTAGACATACCCTCTCTCTTTCGATTTGTGTCATAATAGAAAACTGCCTTCCTCATAGCCTCCTCTAATTTTTTAGGACTGTCATACTCAATTTTGTCTTTAATGCTGAAAGGTAAACAACTTAAGTACCTTTGAATTTTTGGTTTTTCTTCTATGAAGTAGGGTACATATCTCAGTAAGTTTAGAAACTTACTATTCAGTTCCTTCATGTTCATACCTCACAACTTCAAATCGTAAAACTCTTTAGATTTTTCTTCGTAGTACTGTTTAGATAGATACTTCTTTTTGAAATATCGTTTGAAAGCACTCCAGCTTACATCTTTATCCTTGATGCCCTTTACCCTTTAGACATCTTGCCACCAGATATCCGCTTTTCCGGTTAAGTTATATATAGCCATTTTTGCTTTTAAGAACTCTAAATAGTTGTATATATGGAAGTATTTCTTCATCCCTGACAACCAAGCTTCAGCTGTCTCACCTTTCTTAGTTTCTCCATTGAAAGTTGGAGGTCTTATCTTCTTGAATTCTCCATAAATCTGCTCATATTCTTTTTTATTTTTCCTTCTTGGTTTGAAATCTTCTTCACTGCTGTCACTGGTGTAATTACGTTTCTTTTTGCGTTCTGCAATAGCATCTCCAAATGAGGTTGAGCTATCTTTTACTTCACTGAATTTGATGTTCTAATTTTTATCAGCGTGAGGCATGTCCTCAACTTTGGAAATATCCTCATTGTTTTTCTCTTGTTCCTCTGTTTGGCTATGTTCAAACAACACTTGATTCAGTTGTTCTTATGCTTGCATAATCCTTTCATTATCTAGTTTCACAGATCTGATTTCTGCTTTTAAATCTTGAAAGGCACGTAACAGTTCCATCGAACTGTTATTTATTTCCCCATGACCTTCCTCTACATAGTGTTGTCCCGAACTGTGATTGTTAGGATGAAATCTGTCACTTAAATGTTTAGTTGAGTTCTCCATACCTGTAACTGAAAATAATTTCTGAAGATAGCATAATAATAAAATTTTCGAGTTAGTATAATTTTTTGCTGTATATAAAAATTTCTACTGCATGTTTTGGACCTCATTCGGGCCTACAGTTTGAATCTGTGCTCTGATACCACATGTAACATCCCATATTTTCATAAAAATTAAAAAAAATTCTAAATAGCAACAATTAGCTTAATTTAGGATAATTTATAATTGCGGAAATAATAATTACTAAATGTAACGTTAACTAAACCATTGTTGTACTAAACATAAATAAAATTCTATTATAACTAATGTGACAGCGAAACCTTAATTACATTTATAACAACTATCATTAAGATAGTTAAATGCATGAATAGATCAGACTTTTGATGCGACACCTTTCAAATGCAACGATATGTATGATTGATGTAATAATGAAATTCCTGGTTAGAAATATGACATGGTACTTTTTCTTTGACACGATACTGATACTTTGCTTCTTTGTTGTCCAAGGGAGTCCTATGAGGGACCCCGAAGCTTACTTAGCTGCAACGTTAAAGCATTTGACCTTTCTTATGTGCAGACGACAGGTAAGGAGTTTCATGATTGCAATAAATTCCAGTTTTTGTGGAAAGCTCAATTCAACGTCGTAAATAAAAATAGCATGTTTAGAGATTGTTGCAACTATAAAAACGTACAGGTATGACTCGCATGCTTACACCTTTGCTTTCCAAGTTTCATGTTATAACTGAGTAAACTCAACCCAAGTTAACTGTCGAACAAGTATCTTATTAATGGCATTGTTGTTGTTGTCGTCATTGTTCTAGCTCGTTATAGTGATAGTTGTCATGTTGTCGTCATTTAGAATGATAGTACCAATTGTATGTATAATTTATGAGCTTGTAAGCTCTCGCAACCACTAATATTCAATATATATGAAGAGATAAAAACAATAATATATGTACATGACTAACCAAATGTTATGTAGATATAGTGCAATTTAAGCTTTGGACTATATATAGAATTTTTATTCTATTTATAAAAAAAATACAAACTATCCAAAGTCTTTATGACAACAATAGTGTGACTATACCTATTTTCAATTTAATGTCAATATTAAAACATACATCAGAGATCTTGGCAATATATGCATCGTTAGAATCATGACATTACTATGCAAGTGTTTGTAAATTAAATACAAACATTGTAATGTATGAAAGCGATGACAATAAGATATAAACCTTGGAATTATAATTCATGTATTTGCATACACGTTATTACTATTATGATGAATATGACATTGTTAAATATTGTTATGTTAACAAATGAAGCATGTTATGTTTGTTATCACATCGAGGTACTGACAAACATTAAATGGATTTGGTAGGTCGTTGTATCATCAATTTGGCGCCGGTGTCAAGCTATGGTAGGGATCACGTATCCAATCCTGCAATAAAAGCTTAGAATTGCTTCCCTACCGAGTTATAAACCCAGAGATCCACGTAGCCGTGAATGCCTCCATGCTCTTCGAAGTGTAAGGGTTATATGCCAAGCGAGTGATCGTACTTGCTCCACTGTATGCCATAGTGTCAATGTCGAAAGGTAATGCAGAGTGGGAATTAAATTCTATATGGGACAGGCCATTGAATCAATTAAGTTGGCATGTGTCTCGAAATGTAAAAGAGATCATGTAATGATCTTCCATTAACGACTTGGCGCCATATACCTGCCGAGTTGGATAGCCCATGTTCCACGTAGGTTTGCTTTCCTTATTGCTTGCTATTGTGGCAGAATAATACACCCTGGTATTGGTTGTTTCTGACTTAGGTGTTTGCCAAGATGACAATGTCAAACGGTAATGGAGGATGGCATTAAATGTTGATTTTGTGGATACCAAAGTAGACATAGCTGGCACTGTTGTAACCGTCGATGATCATGAGTCTAAGCCGTCAGATGGTAACCCTAACATCTATTGTGTGTTTGATTTATTAACTTGGAAAGTGGTTCATTGTATTATTGTTTTTGCTGGAGGTGGCCGACAGGATGCCGAGATTTTGGTAGAAAGTTTGCAAGGGTTTCGAACTCGAGATCTATGAATTGGTGCATAAGGTTGTAGGTTTTAACCTCTGTAATGGTGTTGTAATTTTAGATGGAGTCCAAGTTCAGAGTGATGAAGTGTTGAAGGTTTGAAGTTCTTCGTTGTATGGTACAAATGCGTTGCAAACAGCAAGTGCTTGCGTTCTCTCGTCGAGATTGGAACGAACCCTTTTTTGTCATCCTGAAGTATGCCAAGACTGGCCACAAGCGGTGAAGGTAAGCGTCCAAGATGAAATAATGTTTCTTTTACTGTATCTCGATTCTCAGTTTGATAGTAGAATGAGTCTAACTCTGAACTATTGTTTGTAGGTGCAGGGTGTAAAAAGAAGGTCTGACTAGGGTCTAGCGAAAGGAAAAACCACGCACTCTTACACTGGTAAGCTTCGGGTCTTCCATACCCTTGTAGTGCTCTTCGTCTGTGCCATGGCTCTATCATTGAATATGGTTGGGGAAATCTTCGAAACACTTTTATTTGACAGTGATACTTGGGTGCTATATTTTGTAAACTTTGATGTTTATCGACAGGAGATATAACTCGTCGATTTTGAATATTTGGGCTCTTTTTCCTATTGAATTTTTGGGATAAACCCTATGTAACCTTGTTTTTCAAAACATATTATAAACATTGCTTGAGAGCTTCGTCTTTGTTTATAGGATATTTTGTTGTGATGTTTGAGGTTCTGTGAGATTCGACTTGTTTTTGGTAATCGTTTGAGACAGTAAGAAAGAGAGCCGAGGGCTTGATCTCTATGTAAGATAATACTCCTTTTGGTAATACAATGTATGTTAAAACATTTGTATAGATACTTGATTTGTTTATCTGGATACTGTAAGTTGATGTCGTAATTGCTTTTTTGGTAATGTTGATAAATAATAGAGTGAATCTGTCGAAATGGTTTACAATAATATGTACATGGGAAATGAATAGTATTAAACCCTACATTCGTGTTTTATTTGTATTTGGATAAAACAAAGATAAAAATGGAAGACTAAACCTAACTAGGGTTTGAAATGAAAACCAAACAAAATACTAATAACACTAACAGCTTTGCAATATAATAGGTGAGTATAAACAAAGTGATGTTCATAGAGTTTCTATTGTTTGTTAGGATGATAATTAACACGATGTTTATAATAAGAGATAGAAAACTATTTCTTATCAGCAACATAATATTTCTATTTAATCTATATTCTGTTTGATCTGTAAGTTTATGAAATTGATAAAATAAGGAATGAAAGAGAAATGGTGTGTGTATGAGTGTATTGTAGAAACTTGAAAATTATAGAATGACTGTGAAAAGCTTTTGTTTACAGCATGTAATTCAAGTTAATAGTACAGAAAGATAATAACCTTGAAAAACATTAACAGAGATAATGAAATCAAGTTTCTGTAAACAATAAGAAAACTGGTAATGATTGTTATGTATAATCTTATTTGGATGATCACTATCATTTAATTGTTACTCTGTTATGATACATGCATACCTGTGATTTCTATATTTTTCTTTTATATAGAAAATTTCTATGAATACAGAAATTATACATTATCTTATTTCTCAGAAAGCTTTGATACTTATAATACATTCACAGATACTATGCAGAATCTTTCTACTATTATTTAACTTGGGAACATAAAAAACTGAAACATAAATAATTACTATCTATTTATCGAATTTAAATCGCAATTTTCCTATCTTCTAATCTACTTTAATTTGCATATCTCTACTAGAGTACGATGCTCCCAAACAACATGTGGAAAAATGGTGACATTGATTTATCAATTTAACATTTAAACTTAAACATTCGGACTTAAACATTTCCAGAATTAGATTGTTTTTGAAAGCAAATAAACAGAATAATACTAGATAAACAGAACAAGATTATTTACTGAGCATAAGTTAGGAAATCTTTTTAAAAACCTGAGAAACTCTGTAGGGAAACAAACAACTCAGGAAGACTATTCCACCCAATCAAACTCCTGAAAAGAGTCCAATGCTATCTTAGGACCCTCGAGCCTGTTCGCTGAAGCACCAGGAGGAAGAAACTTCAGGAATTAGGACTTCTTCTTGTTGTAGCAGTAATATTCTAAATCTTCAATAGGTAGCAGTCCAAAAAGACTTGCTCCTACAACTCTGTTTCTCCTCAGTAAATAAGCAAAACTCAGTTTTCAATCACCACTAACCTCCCTTATTCGAATCTCTCTTGAAATCACCTGATTTACAAGAGGAAAATATTCTGCAGAAATATTGATTAAGGGCTTCCTGCAAAATTCGAATTTGCCTTTATAGGTTGCCTAGGCCTTTTCAAATGTTACTGGGTCATTAAATGAGCTGCTTGCTCACTCCCTCCACCTGGGGGATAATGCCCTATTTTAGGCGAAGTTGTCCCATAACCAACAGTTAGTGGTGTGATGTAATTGCTACCATGTGTCGCATATCTTCCAACAACTTCCATTCCTCCTAGTGGGTCAATGAACACTCATTCAACAGTCCTCTTGAGTGTTTGTCTCCTAATTAATTTATTTAAATAATAATATTCAGTAATTACATTCATCCATGATCAAAACTGATCATAATTACAAAACTTGTAATTAAATTTAACATAAGGTATTTTTGCAAATAAATAATAATGTTTAGAAATTTGGGTAGGTGACATGCCTCCTTCCAGAGAAAACCTAGACCCTCAAGATCGAAATAACAATCTCAGAAAGCCTCCTGCCCCACAAGGAATACCTAGAGAGACAAGAAACGCTGGAAATCATCCAATCAGACCACCTTTTCCTGAGAATTTTATGGATGAAGAAGAAGAACACAGATAGGCTGAAGACCAAATCCATCTATTTGATCAGACCCAACCCTAGTTCTATCTAACTAAAGATGAGCATGGCCAATCTTCCCTGCAATCAAATGATGTCCCTGGTGAATCAAAATCTGACTAGTACCAAAAAGGGCTCCACAATGCCATCTGTGAATTCGAGAGGAAACATAATTTGAGAAGTAGAAAAGTAGCAGTAGACCAAGGAAAGGCTGCTACTGATCCATCCTCTTCCCATCCACCAAGAAAGGAAATCCCTGGGAGAAAAGACCCAAAGGTTGCAAGCTCTAAGGAGACTCTTGGGAAGGAGGCAAAACCTCCAAAGAAAAGTCCATAAGGGAGAGGTGAAGGTGACACAAAGATAGCAGAAAATATCCATACTTTTTTTAGTTTGGAGAATGAAATATCTAAGATTAAGATCTCCATCCCCTTGAATGAATTGGTCAAAAAATCAGAGTATAAAGACCAGATCCTGAAGGTTGTAAATGGTGGAGAAGAAAAGCAACCTGATACTCTCAATCTGCAAGATGACTAGCCCACCCTTTTGTTCGGCCCCCATGTATAAAATGCCTCTGAAATTGATGTCCCTCATTTCTATATCAGTTTCAACATACATGACCATATCCTTCATAATGCCATGTTTGATTCAAGATCCTCTCATAACCTCATTCCTATCTCATTGGTGGAGAAAATTGGGTTAGAAATAACCAAACCTTATAAATATTTGTTCTCCTTTGATTCCAAAAAAGTTCCATGTGTAGGTATGATTAAAGACATGGTGGTCTCACTGACTAATATACCTCAGAAGAATATGATCATGGATGTGGTAGTGGTTGATATTCCACCTAAGTTTGGGATGTTGTTGTCCAGATCATGGACCATAAAGTTAAAAGGAACCATGCAAATGGACACGTCTTATGCCCCCATCCCCATCTTTGGAGAAAGCAGAAGACTGTACAAAGAGCATAGAATGTCATAGTGGTGAGCGACAAGGACATGCCTGAGAACCACCCCATATTTTCCATAGACACGGATATGGGTTCCTCAATTCTTTGATATGATCCTTGTTAAGAAGGAGAAGATACAAAATATGCTAAGTTACCTTAATCGGATGGTGAAGCCGACAATGGAAATGGGGTGCAATGCCTTGAAAGCTTAGCTAGCATAGAGAATGATGGGTGACAGATGGAAGAGAGCAGTAATGAGAAATCAAAACTGGTAACTGAGGCCATGGCCACCCTCCAAAAAGAGGATCACTGGCTCATAAAGTTTGATGGGGCTGTGAGCAAAGAAGGATCTGGAGCAGGGATATGGATCGTCCCTCCAGATGAGAGAATTGCATGTGCTAGGTTTCATAATTTCAAACTGATGTTTGATTTTTCAAATAATGTGGCGGAATATGAAGCTCTGTTATTCGGCTAGAATATACTCAAAGGCCTGAAAGCTAAGAAGATCAAGATCTATGGAGATGCAGAGATGATAATCCAGCAGGTGAAAGGAGACTGATTCTAAGCATCCGAGGCTAAAGGCTTACAGGAATGCTCTCTGGGATATGTTTTATAATTTCTTCACAGAACGCAATATCTTTTTCATTCCCAGAGAGCATAATACAGTGGCAAACACTCTAGCGAGATATGCTAGCATATTTCAACTCCCTGCTTACCCTACCAGAACTCACATGATTAATGCAAGGCATAGAACCTCTGTCCCAGACAATACTAAGCACTGGCAGATATTTTAGGATGACCAAAAGATAAAGAAGTTCCCGGAGATGACTAGGGAATTTTCCAATATCCAGATTGACTAGGAGGATTGTGAAGGAGAGGAGTGGGAACCTGACCCACTATAGCTCGAAACAACTTTGGGAGGAAAAGAGATTTTGCAGTTGAAGAACAATTACATACCCAAAGGGTTGGTCCTGCTGGAAATACTGTTTGATGAAAATGATGTGGCCAAAGATCAAAAGGTGGCTCCAAACCCAAAGGAAGTAGAAGACTGTAACATTGGGAGCAATGAGGAACCCATAATTATCAAACTATCAAAGTCTCTGGCCCTAGGCATAAAAAAGGACTATATGGATTTAATGAGAAATTTCTCTTATGTGTTCGCATGGTGCTATGAATATCTAAAGGAATATGACACATATGTCATCCAACATACCATACCATTCAAGACAAGGGAGAAGTCATTCAGGAAGAAGCTGAGAAGGATGAATCCCATGCTGCTCTCATTGATAGAAAAAGAGGTAAAGAGGTTGTATGAAGCCAAAATCATAGTCTCCTTGAGGTTTTCAGAGTGGGTGGAAAACATAGACCCAATGAGGAAAAAGAATGGTGAAATCATACTGTGTATTGACATTAGAAATATCAACAAGGTGTCCCTAAAAGACAACTAACTCTTGCCCAAAATGGACCACATTTTGCAGAAGGTTGTGGCAGTAGCAAGAATGTCCATGATGGATGGATTTCTAGGATACAATCAGATTAAGATGCAGCCAGACGACTAGGACAAGACATCCTTTACCACACATTGGGGAACCTTCATGTATGCTAAAATGCCCTTCGGTTTGATGAATTCAGAGGCCACCTTCAAAAGAGCTATAGACATAGCCTTTGTAGGAGTGAAAGGAAAACTCGTGGTGGTCTACATGGATGAAATCACAGTATATTCTAAATCTGATGCAGAACATCTGAAACATTTGCACCAAATGTTCGCCAAGTGCAGAAAGTTTGGAATCTCTTTGAACCCTAAAAAGTCTAATTTTTCCATGCAAGAGGGTAAGTTGTTGGGCCACATAATATCTAAAGATGGGATCGAAATTGACCCAGACAGAATATATGCAATATAGAAAATTGAGCTCCCCAGGAGTAAAAAAGAAATCCAATCGTTTCTAGGCACAGTGAATTTCATAAGGAGGTTTATTCCCAAATTTGCAAAAATCATGAGGTCGATCACCTACATGCTTAGGAAAGACAATCAAGTCAAGTGGACTGTGGAAGCTAGGAAATCATTTGAGGATATAAAGAGAGAAATTGTTGAAGCACCTATATTGATCAGCACAGATTTTGACAAGGAGTTCCTTATATTTTCTTTTTCCTCTGAGCATTCCATAGTAGGTGTGCTTTTACAGAGAAATTAGGGAGGAGATGAGCATCCCATATATTTCTTTAGCAGGGCTCTTAGAGATGCTGAGATCAAGTACAACATTATGGAAAAGCAATCCTATGCCATGATAAAAAAAAATCTGAAGGATTTCAGGGTTTATGTCCTACATTCCCATATTGTAGCTTATGTTCCCAATGCTGCTGTGAAATATATATTGACACAACCTAATCCAGAAGGTAGAAGAGAAAAATGGATAGCTACACTGCTGGAATATGATATGGAGATCAAGATTACTAAGCTCATCAATGGGAAAGGCCTGGACAGAATCATGGCTGAGTCAAATTGGGATTCAATGAGTAGGAATCTACTTCCAGGCATACAAGGAGAAACTTCCCAAGACCCACTATCTCAGGTATCAGAAAAATTCATGTCCTCTCCTTGGTATTTTGATGTTGTATATGTTTTGCAGAACTTGAAAGCACCCCCTAAGATGGGAAAAAGGAAAGATAGATCCACTAAGATGAGGCTACAAAGTATTGCATATTGGGTGGTTGTCTTTATTGGAAAGATCCTAGAGGTTTCCTCTTGAATTGCATTGTGGAAGATGAGGCCAAAGAAACATTGAAAGAGTTTCACAAAGGAGTCTGTGGAGGGCATCATTACTGGAAGGCCACTGCTAATACAATTCTCAGGGCAGGGTTCTATTGGCCTACTATGTTCAAGGATGCTTATAAGGAAATAGCCAGCTACCATGAATGCCAATTTTTTGTAGGAAAGATGAAGCTCTTGTCGTTGCCTCTGAAACAAATATCGGTGGAAGCCCATTTCCAACAGTGGGAACTTGATTTCATTGGTGAAATTTTCCCAAACTCCTTTGGGCAGCACAGGTGGATATTGACTGCCACTGATTATTTCACCAAATGGATCAATGCAATACTTACTAGATAAGCCACAGATACAGTCATCATCAAGTTTCTAGAGGATAATATCATGTCCAGTTTTGGAAGTACTGTTAAGATAATCAATGATAATGCACAGGCCTTCAAATCCAAAAAGATGGTCAAATTCTTTGACAAGTTACACATCAAATTAGGCCACTCTACTGCTTACTACCCTAGGGGAATGGACTGGAAGAATCCTCTAACAAAATCCTAGTGAGGATAATCAAGAAGTTGCTACAAGAAAACAAAAGGGCTTGGCACACCAAGCTGATCCTTGCCCTGTGGGATGATAGGATCGCCTCCAAAAGGTCCATTATAACTTCTCCATTCAAATTAGTATATGGCACGAAGGTGGTTTTCTCTAATTCCCTAAGAGGGGCTCGCAATTATATTGATACATGAACAAGAAGAAGAGCCAAACCCCGAGCTGAGGAGATCTAATCAACTAGTGGAAATGCAAGAGATTAGAGAAGGGGTGCAGGATGAAACCACGAAAGTTCGAGACCGAGTCAGGAGAAATTTTGATAGAAAGACCAAGATGAATGATTTCCAAGTGGGAGATCTAGTATTAAAGTGGGATGCTAGAAGAGAAGACCAGACCCAAAAGTTTGATAACCTTTGGCAGGGACCCTATACAATCACCGCTTATCATGGGAACAATGCTTTCTTCCTGAAGGACAAAGATGATGAACCAGTTGGAAAGGGAGCGATCAATGGGTGGTTCTTGAAGCATTATTTCACGTGAAGAACAAGTCCTCCGGCCCACCCCCATTGTACATTTCTATTTTCATTTTCAGTTATTCATGTTCTAGTTTTGTGATACGAGGGGGAAAGAAAGAGAAAAGGAATAAGGTCCATTAGTCTATTTGTTCTTGCTACGTCACAGGGAGGATAGCACCCCCGGTTGGAGCCATTGTTAATGCATACTATGATTTCCACCATAGAAGGTGAAGGAAAACCCCCAATCAAATCCCCAAGGTCATCCATTGGCCGGTTGTGTCAAATAAAGAGTCAGGAAACACGAAATTGGCTAAGTGTTGAACAAATCCAAGCAAAATGATCGAGCCATAGTGAGAAAATGGGAAAACACAAGGCAGGAGGGCCCTTCTGCAGGAAAAACTAGTAGTAGGAGCTTCCTCCATAGCCAAAGAAGATTGGATGACCAATATCAAGGAGAAGATCATATCAACGGTCGAAAGTGCGTTCCGCAAGCCTGTTTCTAAGTTCTGCATTCGCATTGCAAATTGTAGATTGTAGGAGCCAATGTCCCAAAGAGCGCAAAAGACAAGTTTCTGTATTCTACAATCCGCAATGCAGATTGCGGAAAAGCAATGTTCTGAGGAGCACTAAGATAAGTTTCCACAATCCTCATTGTGGGTTGCGGATTGCGGAACAATATTTTTCCAAATAGAAAAAAGACAAGTTTCGGCACTCCGCAATCTGCATTGCAGAAAGGCGATTCCCCAAAAAAGCATCAGGCTGAAAGATCAATCCCTGCACGCCATGTGGATAATTATGGGTTGCGGAAAGGCCCATTATGGAATGGTCATTCTAGAAGGGAAATTGCAGAAGTGCAATTGCAGAAAGAAAATTGCGGATCAAGAAAGTTTTGTAGATCCAGTTACAGTCGCGGGAAATTGATATTTTCACAAAGAAATGGCGCATTGGAAGACGACGAAGGAGGCTATTTCATTTATCTATCTCATTCAATCTAAAATGACCTGATTCGCAGGATGAATAAGTGGTTTCCATGGCCCAATGGTGCGTTTCTAGCATAGGTGATTCTTCCCCTCCATGCATGGAAGAATCATAGGCTGTTGATTCATGCGACTCAGCTCGAACGGCCTCATCATTACCAGTTCGAGTTGTTTTGAATCAGTTAGGATATTTTGTTGTTTGTAAGCCTATAAAGGCAAGGTCCAAAGTAGACCAAAGGGTTGGAATTTTTTGTTTCAGAGAGATTATTGCTCCACGTTGTATTAAAATCGTCCTCTTAATTCAATGAGTAGACCTGATTTTGGAGCTTGAGATTCCTATGATGTGTGTTCTGATGTCTATTATTCCCTGTGTATGTGTTCTTTCTTTGTATTTCCATTAATTGTTTACTTCTACAGTACCTAAATATCAAGATTACATGGTCTAGAATTCATCCCCACATGCTCTAGATGCATATGACTAGGTATTCCATCGTTTTCCTCTTGAAGTTGCAGGTTATAATTCATTCTTAAATGCTCTAGCCTTGTGGCAGAACTTGTCTCCTTACTCTACCTTCATCTTCTCATTACTTCGATGTGAAAGAACCATGTTTACCTTGCCTCCTGCTCCTGCAATCATGGCCCAAACCTACCATTGATGACAATAGTCCATTGAAGTTGACTCCATGCCCAACTGTCCTCCTGTTCCTAACTCCAACCAACCAAAAAAACCCTTTTTATTAATTGTTTGAAGGTCTAGCCACCACTTTGACCGATATCCCAACCCATTTTAAGCTACAACCTGTTGTTAGAAGCCCCAAAGGGAGATCCCTCCTTATTGTTGGAAATTTTAGTTTCCATCCACTAAAGATTGGTTTGCAACAGTTACCCCATGGTCTTTCCTACCACAACCCGGGAAAATATTGGGTGATAACAATCATAGGGGAAGTTGTACGAGATCTAGATGTGCATCAAGAGGACCATGGTATGAACCTATGGGAGGTAGATCCTACTCTAGACTATATGGATGATCATAGTCCATATGGATCAACAAACAATATTTCTTATTCATCCATTGATTAGGTGGATAGAGGCATCATTGAAATGAAGACTCCGGGAGGTAAAGGTTTCTTTTGTTTTTGCAATGAAGTTTTTTTTATATAACTGACATTTCCTTGACTTGTGAGAAGTAGCAAAGACATGTTTTACAGCAATTAGATAACTTCAGTACACATGCACACAAGGATAGGGTGTGTAAGTACATAGTGAGAGTTTTCAGAAGCATTGGAAGTGAAGAGATTTCAACTTGGTATTGGGATCCTGGAATCCTTCGGAATGTCACATTGTTTCAGATGATCAATATGTTTGGAAGAATGCTGCATAATCCATGGGATTCCGATATTCCTTGGATTGATAGTTTGTTCCTGGTGGCATTTGAGTTTAGGAGAAAGAATCATATTCAGTGGGATACAGGAGCATGAGCTAACCTACATTTCCTGAAGTCCATATTTGTTGAGTAGTGATTTAGTTCCTTGCATGGGAAACTGTATGATGGATCTAACTCTTGGGAAAGACATGAGCAACTTATGATCAGAGTTGAGCAACAACAACATGATGGCCCTCTCATATTTAATTGGTGAGTTTAGATATACATTGAATTGCTAGAGCATGTTTTGAGTAGAGAATATGCTACATTTCCATTAAATTGATTAGACCCATGATTCTGATGATTTCAGTTGTGATGCACAGAGTTGGTGACTTCTATGGTCATCAATATGATGAAAGGAAAACAATTCATAAGCATGCTTGGGATGGAGATGCATTGTTAGTCCTTGAACTAAATTGCTTGAGGACAAGCAATCTTGGGAGGAGAGGATTTGTCATGTTCCCAAATTTTGCTATGGTCCAAGACATAATTTTTGCTAAAGTCACCTAGGTTAAAATTATGAAATTGATTGTTAAGGGTGGAAATTTTCCTAAGTAAGATGTCCAAGGGTTTAATTGAAGATTAATTGGACTAAGGTGGGCCACTTGAAGATATTAAATTCCCAACTTGAGTTGCCTGGGAGGATTATTAATTAATTGGGAAATTTTGGAGCCAGGCCTGTAATGTCCCCATCTCGGGTAAAATTCTTACTTACCCAATTTTGTCCATTTACATGACTTAAAACCTAAACTAGGTCCAGCAATGAAACCGAGAGTTGAAAAAGGGCATTGTGAACCACAAGGGGGAGAGTTTTAAAGTTGATAAAGTCGTGGTATTTCTTTGGCTTGGTTTAGCTTTTGAACATGATTTAAGTTAATTTATTTATGACACTTATATATATATACATATATACCTATTATTTAAAGGAGTATCCTTTAGGGTGGGGGAGGGATTTTAAAGTAAAGCCTCGTAACTATTGATTCAAAATACATATGTATATGTACTATTTAATATAGGTACATGTGTTTTTTTAGACAAAAATGCATACATTTTATCTATATGCTTATGCTTTTATATAATTAATAGAAGTGCATATATTTTTTTTTTCATCCTTTTATAGATATATGAAGAAATGCATATCTGATTAATAGATATACGTTTTTATAGGAAAATGTACATGATTTTTTTTAACCTAGTTTTGGATTGCTGCGTGGAAGCTTTGGGGGCAGGCAAAGGAAGCCAAACCCATTCTTGTTCATGACAAAGTGTCCTCAGACACATAATTTTATTAATGAAGAAGAAAAATAATTACATCACAGAGATGTGAGGGCTAAATCCCGAAAGATTACCTCACATGGAAAACTCGATGGATTTAAATATCCAAAGAGTAACAACTAATTTACCGTTACCAAAACTAACTAAGGGACACCTCACATAATCACGTGAGTGTGTAGATGCCCTTTTACATTTATTAAACTAAACTTCTATTTATTACATTTTGGATCATAATTCCTAACAATCCCCCCTTTGATCCAAAAATTCTTTTGAACAAATACCAAGTTCATTTCTAAACTTATCAAATTTGACCCTTCCAAGAGATTTTGTAAAAATATATGTAGTTTGATCTTCTGATGGACAATACTTTGGCTTGATGATTTGTTTGACGACGAGAGCCCGAATGTAATGATACTTAGTATCCACATGCTTAGTTTTTGAATGAAAAACAGGATTTTTGGCTAACTTGATTGCTGACTGATTATTAATAAATAATGAAGTTGCTTCTTTCTGATCAACTTTGAGGTCTTGCAAAATCCTTCTTAACCAAACTATCTCACAAGCAGCTTCCCAAGCTGAAATATATTCTGCTTCTGCTGTAGAATTTGCAATTGTATCCTGCTTTTTACAACTCCATGCCACTGTAGCTGATCCCATATTCATTAAGTAACCAGAAGTAGATGCCCTGTCATCAACATCTCTAGCAAAATCCGCATCTGAATAGCCAACAAGCTTGAAATTTTTGTTTCTTTTAAACTCAAGTCCAAAATCCTTTGTTCCTTGAAGATACCTTAACACCCTTTTTGCTGCATTCCAATGACTTTCTCTAGGTTCCTGCATATATCTAGAAAGTATGCTAACTGCATAAGATAGATCAGGACGAGTATTCATCAAGTAAATGAAACATCCAATTAACTGTCTATATCCAGTACAATTTACAAGTTCCCCCCCTTCAAACTTAGAAAGTTTTAAATTTTGCTCCATGGGAGTAATCGCTGGTTTACATTCCTCCATTCCAAACTTCTTCAATAATCCAGATATGTACTTAGCTTGAGAAATAAATATACTTCCTTCCTGCTGCTTTACTTCAACTCTAAGATAGTAATGAAGTAAACCCAAGTCTGTCATTTCAAAACCTGTTTGAAGTTCTTTCTTAACCTGAAATATATGATCATTATTATTACCTATTATGAGCAAATCATCAACATACATAACCAAGATGACTAAGTTGTTTTCCTGGATTCGAACATACAAAGTATCATCTGACTCACTACGAAGAAAACCAACTTTCTGTAGGTAGGCATCCATTTTTGCATATTAAGCTCTGGGAGCCTGTTTCAATCCATACAATGCCTTAACTAGTTTACAAACTTGATTTTCTTTCCCTGGAACATCAAAACCAGGAGGTTGAGTCATATAAACATCCTCTTGTAGATCACCGTTTAGAAATGCACTTTTTACATCCATTTGATGCACTTTCCATCCATTTTGTGCAGCTAAAGCTAGCACAATCCTGATAGTATTCCATTTCGCTGTTGGAGCAAAAGTTTCTTCATAATCAATCCCTTCTTTCTGAGCAAAACCCTTTGCCACCAATCTTGCCTTATATTTATCAATATCTCCATTTGCTTTGTACTTAATTCTGTAAACCCACTTACAACCAATGGGTTTAACATCATGTGGACAATCAACCATTTTCCAAGTCTGATTCTTCATTACTGCATCATACTCACTTTGCATGGCCATTTTTCATTCATCATACTCAAGTGCTTCATTAAAAGTAGTTGGTTCAACAACTGAAAGAGCAAAATTTTCTGAACCCGTATTAGAACTCCTTGTACCTGTTTTGCCTTTTTCATCAGACTTAACATCCTGAAGTAACTTAGTTGCCCATTTTGGTTTCTTCTTTTCAATGTTAACTTGATTTGAATCATCCAAGTTAACTTGTGAAGAATTCAAAGTATCTTCAACCTGTTCCAAGGTGTCTTCAACCTGTTCATCATCCTGTACTTCTGAAGTGAGATCAAACCATTGTTCATCCCTTGTCTTATTTAAGTGTTGCATCCTTAATTGCTCCTTAGTTACTTTTTCCTCTAAGTGACTAAGTTGTTTTTCAACCTCTTCTACACTTAAACTTTCAGTTTCATCAAAAATCACATCCCTGCTGACAATAAACTTTCCATCTGACAGAAGCCTATACCCCTTTTTCTCATTAGAATAACCAATCAACATGCACTTAACACTTCTAGACTCTAACTTCTTTCGTTTTTCTTTTAGGACAAGTGCATAACAAACTGAACCAAAAACTCTCAAATGTTTGACCATAGGTTTGAATCCATACCAAGCCTCAAAAGGAGTTATTCCATCAAGTGATGATGAAGGAGATCTATTCCTCAAATAAACTGCTGTATGAACTGCTTCTTCCCAATAACATGATTTCAACCCTTTGAAAAATAACATTGCTCTAGCCATGCCCAATAAAGTCTGATTCATCCTTTCTGATACTCCATTTTGCTGTGGAGTATAAAAATTGGTCAACTGTCCTTTAATCCCTTTTTCCCGACAAAAAGTCAAAAATGATTTGATGTAAACTCACCACCATTATCAGTTCTCAAAGTAGCAATCTTTTCCTTTGTTGCTGTTTCAACCAAATTTTGAAATGACTGAAAATTTTCAAACACTTCTGATTTTTCCTTCAAAAAATACACCCAAACCATTCTGCTAAAATCATCAATAAACAACAAAAAATATTTACAACCACCAAGTGAAGTTTCCAAAGGACCACAAACATCACTATGAACAAGCTGTAATCTCCATGTTGCTCTCCAAGTGCTTTTTGAAAAAGCTATCCTTCTCTGTTTGCCATAAATGCAAGCTTCACACTTTGCATTTTCCTTCTGAAAAGTAGGCAACCCCTTTACCACTCCTTGTTTTTTAAGCTGTACAAGACTATCAATATTCAAGTGCCCAAAACGAATGTGCCACAATCGGATAGGTGAAACATCAGTTTCAACTAAACCTGCAAATTCCTTCTGTCATAACTGTTTTGTATGCATCCTTTGTTGAATTAACAAAAAGGATACCATCTTCCATTGCAATTTGATGTCCTAATTGGCGAATGACAACTAAAGACAACAAATTTTTCTTAAATGTAGTCACATACCAAACATTAGAAATCAATCTTTCTCCAATTCCAGGCAAATCAACCTTAACTGTTCCTTTTCCTTGTGGTAAATGAATAGAATCATCTGCAAGAAAAATTGAATTTAAATGACAATCTTCATAACTCCAAAAAAAATCTTTCCTATATGTCATATGCTGAGTAGCCCCTGTATCCATAATCCAAGCATCTTCAAAATCATTTTTGAAACAATAAGAAGACTGAACAAAATTTACTGATTCCAACTGATGAACTTGAACAAAATCCATTGACTCTGATTGTCCAAGTGCTGTAAAGACATATTCACAATTTTCACTATCGTCTACATGAGCATAATGTGTCGCTGATGAAGATTCTTTAGATTCTCTTTCTTTTAGAATTTTTTCAAATGAAACTCTACAGTCTGAAGCATAATGTCCAACTCTATTACAATGAAAACATGTGACCTGCTTATTAGCTCTTCCTCTTCCAGAGACCTGTTGGCTTCCAGAAAATTGTGACTGTGTACTTTCAGATTCTTTAGAACATCTTCCTCTTCCGCGGCCTCTTCCTCTTCCAAAACCCTGACCATGACCTCTATTTGAATTTTGAAAATCTTTCTGATCATTGCCTTTTTGATGATTACCTGGAGATTGTTTGCTAGTACTTGCAACCAAAACATCTTCTCCTGCTTGCTTTGTTTTACCAAAAGTTTTTTCATGTGTGGCAAGTAATTCACTTCGTTCATCAAAAGAAATTTTATCCAATTTATTTGTAATTTGTAAAGTTTCCAAAAAATGCTTATATGTCTCAGGAAATCCTGCGATCAAAATGGTCACCATCATGCTGTCCTCAATTTTACCAAAACCAGCTCTTGAAATTTCTTGTTTGATATTTTTTAATCTAGAAATGTACTCCATGACATCACCTCCTGAAGACAATTTTTGTTGAAACAACTTCAATTGAAGATCAATTTTCTTAGCTTCACTCTGAGAATCAAATAAATCTTTCAATGTCTTCCAAGCTGACCATGCATCAGAACTATTTTCAATATGCACATAAATATCATCAGAAACAGTACTGTGAATCAATGCTAAGGCCTTTTCATCTTTTAGTTCCCACTTTGCAAGCTGATCAGGATTAGTCGGTTTGGTAGGCTGAGCATTACAGACACCCTTCCACAATTCATTGTAAATAAGAGTGCTTTGAATATGACGACTCCAAACTTTATAATTTCGATCCTTCCAACTTGTCAGATTCATTAAAAAGACTTATAACTTTAGACATTGTAAAAAAAATAATAAACACCTTGTAACTCCAGAAGATGTGTATTATGCAAATCTTATAGCTCCAAGAATTAAAAAAAGAAAGCACCTTTTGTCACCAGAATAAGTAAACAATCACCTTGTATCACCAATGGAAGATTTTATGCAAAAATATCACCACCAACATGAAAAGAAAATTACTCATCAACAAGAGTCACCATGAAAGAAATGCTGCAAGAAACACCACACACCATGCAAAAGAAAGCTATAGGGGCTTGGCCTTGACCCACTTATAGCCTCAAGAAAATAATTTGATAGAGCTTCACTTTGCTCTAAGTACTCGTTATGACACCAACAATGCTCCTTATTACTCCAATGCCCAATAAAAAAATTACACCTTATCACTCCAAAAAATAACAAATCTTTATAGGTGAATTGGAGAGATACAATATTGTTGAGTGGGAGGTCACAAGATCCAGTCCCATCAACTTCAAAAAAAACTTCTTTTTTTTTAAAGTTTATTTCTCCACCTTTTTCTTCTTAATATAAAAAATCTCCAAAAATAAAAATGAATAATAAAATACCTTATCTCTCCAAAACAACTTATTCACTTTTCAAAATATTACATAAATATTGAATTAAATGAAAAGTGAAAAAAATTATACAAGATTGTGAGAGGGCCAGAGGAAGCAAGCCAGATTCAAATTCAAAGCCGAGCATTATAATTCTTCTTCATTTATGTTCTACGGTTTGTTGTCGTATACATGGAGTACGCCAAGGAAAACGCCAAGTGCATGCAATGCGAGAACGGCAAGGATCTGTACGCATCCTATTGTAAGCATTTAGACCCCATCTGCATCACTTGCGCTACCAGCATGGCAAAGGAGAAGACTCGATGCCATACATGTCACCAACTCTTCACTAAAGTCTTCCGGCGCTACGAGTTGAAACCATGTTCGCCTGGAGATACCATCATTTCTACACTGGAGTTTTGCTGGTTCTTTTCAACATTGCTTTTCTCTCTTCAAAGCTGGTTTTTTTTTTCTCTTCAATGGCTGCTGGTTTTCTCTCTTCAACGCTGGTTTTCTCTCTTCAATGCCTGCTGGTTTTCTCTTTTCAATGCCTGCTGGTTTTCTCTCTTTAACACTGGTTTTCTCTCTTCAATGCCTACTGGTTTTCTCTTTTCATTGCCTGCTGGTTTTCTCTCTTCAATGCTGGTTTTGCTGGTTCGTTTCAACGCTGGTTTTCTCTCTTCTTCTATGCTGATCCAGACATCTCTATCCCAACACCGGCTATGCTATCTCTCTCAGTGAGTGAGCAGGGCTAAATCCCGAAAGATTTTTTTTATTTTAAATAAGAACTTATACGTCTCTTCCTTTTTGTAAAAATTCTCTTCCACAAAATTTTTAAATAACCTTGCCTTAAAAAAATAATAATATTTTACTCTCTCCAAGTAAAAAAAACTAAGTCTATAAAAAAATAAAAATAAAATCTGCAGAGATTCTTTTTAGCCCAAAAGAATAGGAAGCATTAACTTACGGTTAAAATTTCGCTATTCCAAAACCTTGAAAGTCACCTTCTTCAAACAACCTTTAGCACCTTCCAACTAGGTTCCAACCAGACCAAGCTTCAACCGCGTGCTCTGATACCACTTTGACAAAGTGTCCTCAGACACATAATTTTATTAATGAAGAAGGAAAATAATTACATCACAGAGATGTGAGGGCTAAATCCCGAAAGATTACCTCACATGGAAAACTCGATGGATTTAAATATCCAAAGAGTAACAACTAATTTACCGTTGCCAAAACTAACTAAGGGATACCTCACATAATCACGTGAGTGTGTAGATGCCCTTTTACATTTATTAAACTAAACTTCTATTTATTACATTTTGGATCATAATTCCTAACAGTTCATGGTATTGGATAGAAAACATTTTTGAATCTCTGTATGGTTCATTGTATTGGAGAAAAACGTTTGAAGCTCTATATTGTTCACTGTATTGGATAGAAAACATTTTTGAATCTCTGTGTGGTTCATGGTATTGGATAGAAAATGTTTTTGAATCTCTGTATGGTTCATTGTATTGGAGAAAAACGTTTGAAGCTCTGTATTGTTCACTGTATTGGATAGAAAAAAAATTTGAATCTCTGTGTGGTTCATGGTATTGGATAAAAACGTTTTGAAGCTCTGCATTGTTCATTATATTGGGGAAAACGTTTTTGAATCTCTATGGGGTTCATGGTATTGGATAAAAATGTTATGACACTCTGTATTGTTCATTATACTGGGGAAAAACGTTTTTGAATCTCTGTATGGTTCATTATATTGGAGAAAAACATTTGAAGCTCTATATTGTTCACTGTATTGGATAGAAAACATTTTTGAATCTTTGTGTGGTTCATGGTATTGTATAAAAACGTTCTGACACTCTGTATTGTTCATTATATTGAGGAAAACGTTTTTGAATCTCTGTATGGTTCATTGTATTGGAGAAAAACGTTTGAAGCTCTGTATTGTTCACTGTATCGGATAGAAAACATTTTTGAATCTCTGTGTGGTTCATGGTATTGGATAAAAATGTTCTGACACTCTGTATTTTTCATTTTATTGGGGAAAAACGTTTTTGAATCTCTGTATGGTTCATGGTATTGGATAAAAATGTTTTGAAGCTTTGTATTGTGCATTTTATTGGAGAAAAACGTTTGAAGCTCTATATTGTTCATTGTATTGGATAGAAAACATTTTTGAAGCTCTGCATTGTTCATTGTATTGGGGGAAAATGTTTTTGAATCTCTGTATGGTTCATTGTATTGGAGAAGAACGTTTGCAGCTCTGTATTGTTCACTGTATTGGATAGAATTTTTTTTTTAAAATCTCTCCTTATTTATTGGGTGTGATACAATGTTTTAAATCTTGGTTATTCCTTGTATTCGATGGAAAACGTTTTGGATCTCTGCCTATTTCCTGGTGTGGATGAAAACGTTTTTGGATCTCTTCTTATTCCTTGTGTTGGATGGAGAACGTTTTGGATCTTTGCTTATTCCTTGAGTTTCCATCGAATTTATGAATACTCCGTTGAAACCTTTTTGTATGAGTGTATGCTGCCAGGTTCGAAGTAATCAATTTGCTCTGTGATCTTTTATTTGTTGCATGTGATAGCTTAGTGACGTCGTGAATGTTGTAGAGTGATGTAATTTCCTTGTGTTGTCATCGAACTTATGAATACTCTGTTGGAATCTTTTGTATGAGTGATACAATACTTGCATTTATTAGTTGGTTTCCATAGGAACCGTGGTTCTGTATGCTGCCACTATTATGCTCTGTATTTTACTTGGTTGCTGTGTATTTACATGTTGGAGTTATATTCTGTATTTAAAGGGTTAGATAGCATTAATTGCTACATGTGGAATGCATGATTGGTACATTGGGACCTCTTTATGTCGCGGTTATGCTGCCACCAACTTTTGTGTAAACAGTTGAGTTATATATATACATATGGCATGAATACTTGTCTTAACATCAATGCAGAGATTGGGGATTGACCCCTTCGTACTTTTGTTTACTTTTATATTGTTACATGCAATACTTGTTTGCATGTAACAATGGTCTTGATTGCATATATACTTATGATGTTTGTACCACATTATATTTCTTGACTGCACGACGAATGCATTGTTTTCATGTCGAATATGTTTACATATATAGTTATGATGCTAGTGGAATTGCAATTATGTTAGATGTCAAATGCATTGGATGCATGTCAAATGCACTGATTATGGTTGCATTGGTTATATTACATATGGGATGACTGCCGTGAACAAAAATAGATAAACACTTACATATGCCATGGGGCATAGAAGTTTAAGTATGGAATACAGACTTGGTTCCATAGAGAACAACACCACAACTATGCAAGAGGTTGGGACACGAGAAGTGTCCAGGTAGGAGCACTAGCTTTTGATTTGCAGGAACACTGAAGTAACCTTTAGGGCTGTTTGTGGTTAGTTCTAGGGCGACGAGACTTAAAAAATACCTATCCTATTTGTGGATCACCATGCCCATTTCGGGGGTGGCCTTCGGACGGACTAAGTAGAAGCCGTCGAAGAGCCTACGGTTGGGTGGAGTGTTGCATTGCCCAAAATAGTTCCCCTTAATAAATATTTATGATGGTGGATCAGTTAGGTGTATCATTAATATTGGAAAGGCATCTAGGGTTAAAGAGTATATTTTGTAGAACTAATAAATGTTACAAGTATGATGATATGTAGGAGGAGACGGGAAGAAAATCCTCTTTCACCTCTATCAAATTGGTAAGAAAGTATGCTTTGTAAAGTTATCATAATCATTGATATATAATCAATTATTTGTATATATGCTCTTCCATTTATGTAAGTTGTTAACATAAATGTTCTCTTACATGGTTCAAATGACTAATAGCAATGATTAACATGAATAAATGTATATAACTATCTTACTAGTGAATAATGAACCATTATTGAAAGTGGGTATAATAAGAATGTGATCATTATATACATTGCGTGGAATATACTAAATGATGCAAAATTCAGGTACCTATTGATGAGTTAGAGCTACTATTGTAATGTGGAATATTATTTGGGAATGGACGTACTTCACTAGGTAAATAGTTACCTTAGAATGATTGAATATCTTGTATGGAACTCTAGGTATGATGATAAACTATTATCATTGGGTTATCATACTTCTAATGTTGAAAAGATAAGCTTGAATAGTTGAGTATACTTATGTTGTTGATTGTGTTAATGAATTTTAAGTTATGATCAAATGTAGAGGGCTTAAACTAGTGAATCTATCAACTAGATTTCCAAATATAAAGATTAGATTACGACAATCAAGGATTAGAGTCTTAAATCATTTTATCCTGAGGGATTTAATAGACTCCATTTTTATATCTGTCATTTGTGGAATAAAAGTGGTATCAAATGTACTATAAACTGTTAGGCGGAAATATTGTCATTTAATTCCGTTGTAGTACTTTCCCAACTATTTAATTTGTCAATCTGAGGTTCGTAGGCTTACGAAGCACACACAAAATATATGTAGGATTGAAGTTGAATTAAGCTAATCTAACCCCCCTTGCTAATTTCTAATTGCTAATATAATTCCCCCTTAAGTTGAAACACACAACTATTAATCTAATATTGGAAGTTGAAACACACGGCTGAAAGTAAATTGCATAAAAGAAAGACAACATATGAAGAGCAACGAGATAACACATGTGAGCTCACATTAACAATAGAGAAATCTTAATTTACATCACAAGAATCAATGGAAAATCATGAAAGCCTCAAAACTAAGATTATGAACAAAAGCTAAGAATCCCCTTCTCCATATTACAAAGTCAAAACTAACTTCTACAATATGAGAATAATCTCCTCCTAATCTACTATTAATCTACTCTTCCAAATGAAGATAGGGCACTCTCTTTTATACATGAATTTCTTTGAGAAGAAGATAACCATCTCATAATGACAGATCCACTATTCTCTCAACCGCTCTCAACTACTTTCCTATTATTATAAAATATGATCCCTACAAATCCTCCACATGTCTCTCACAAATTCTCCACATGTTTCTCATACATCCTAGATAAGATATGCCAACCAAATCTCCATGATCTTCTCCTTGGAATAATCTTTGAATAACTATCTCCTTAAAATGGTGGAGGAGATATTCAAGGAGTCTTTCATTTAATTGATCCTTCCATATTCCTACACATTACAAAGCTCATCCATACTTGAGATATTAAGTGAAAAACATGTTATTTTCCAATATTTAATTATAAAATCACTTATAATACTAAAATGAATAAAGTGGAAAATAATAAGGTGAAACCCAAATATATCCAAGGAAATGGTATAATGAAAGGTTAATGGGACGATGAAATATGAAGAATAGCGAAAGGTAAAGTGGATGAAAATAGGACATGTCTGAGTCCCAACATACTCCCCAACTGAACTTGTTGCATGTCTTCATGCAACCGTGCATGGATCTTCTTAAGAGCTTTTGGCATCTCAATTTTGGATTTGATTGATGATGTCTTTCCAACAATGAATGTTTCCAAGGTGTGAGTAGCAGTTGACATTTTCTTATGGTTGGTTCTTGTGTAACAACCATGAATACAAAGAATGTTGGTTCTTATGTTAAACAACATTTATCTCATTATCTGTTTTCTTGCTGCAATAACAATTTAACCATACACTCATTGGAAATGATAAGATATCAATGTGCATAAGGAAGCATCAATGTGTATAAGAAAGCCTATTCTTTACATTTATGAATCATGCCAATATGTGTATCTGTTAGGAACCCATGTCTTTACTTTGTGAGTATGTTGTTGTTGGACGCATATGCTTTGTAAGTCGTCCCGTAGTATTTGTTGATCAATAGTTTGTGTTATTGTTGTTGGCGCATATGCTTTGTAATTCGGCCGTAGTATTGTTGATCCATAGTTTGTAACGGCCCATGGTTTCGACCCATAGTATTGGCGCCTAGAATTAGTATATAAGTGTGTGTTGAGACCTATGAAGGCACCGTGAAGTTATTTGTATTGAGCTTGATCATAGGAGGTTGCCCCCTCGAAGTGGCCTGTGATCAATATAAAAGTGATTCTGAGTTCTATCATTTTTTCTATTTCGCATATTCGTATTAATTAATTGTTGTAGGTGCCTCACATCTAATATCAGAGCACTTTCTTGGGCTCGCTGGGTGAAATTTCTGCCAAATTTTTTTTTTCGCATCTGTTGCAGGTTCGGATTTGGGAATAATCCCTATCCGCTTAACTGTGGGAAGTACTTGGGCATAAGCCCTAAAACTCATTATGAGGAGTACCACAGGAACCCCGAAGTAGCTGGCCCACTGAGAGGACCTTCCAGCAAAAAGGGCAACGGCCCCTACCTGATTGACTAGTTCCCACCCGTGAGGTAAACCAAGAGTTGTCGTTTGTGGCAAAGCGGTTATCTATTTTACCTGAGCCGTGGAGTGAGGGGTACTGCCCCAATATGCAAGCCGTTAGATAGCATTGGTGGCTGAGTGAAACCCTTGAACTGTTAGGAAGCCGCACATACCTGGGGTCCATATCTAATTTCAGCTGAACTGTCGTCGATCGTTGCTCTGTCGTTTTACATCCAGTCGTTCAGATCCATTTTGCAAGCCGTTCCAGATCTAGCCATTTTCAATCCAGTCGGAGCTATTTCAAATCCCTTTCGAGCCGTAGCCACTTCAGTCTTAAAAAAAAAATTCAGTTTTTTCTCCATATCTCCCTTGTTTTCACTCTGTTTCCCTTGAAATTTTTGGGGAACCCCTGTCACCCCATTCTGCATATTTCATTCCTGAGGACCCTTTCCAAAATTCCCCTTCCCAAAGCCCGAAATTCCACATTTGTCTATTTTAGGGTTTGCCATAACTTCCTCAGATTTCACCCGATCACCCTCAAATTTTACCACAGAGTTCATTTCTGAATTCTGCTTCTTTGTTCCCCTCTGCCAAATTTTCCCATTCTTTCACCTCGCTTCTGGAATCCACAGTGTCCAAAACCTAGTCAAACCCCAATTACCCTTCAGATTTTTTCCCTAATCCAGATTTTCCCTTACTGAAGTAGTTTCTGTTTTTGTTTTCCTACCCAGTCAACCGAAGAAAAAAAAAAAACTCCTGGTTATGGTTGTCACCCGTGCAGGAGCAAAAACCATGGAGGAAGCACTTGCAGCCATCCAAGCCAAACTCCAGGATCTCGATGAAAAATTTCTCGGCCTCCATCTTGAACATTCAGCTATGAACAACAAACGACAGTCCGAGTCTTCATCAGATAATGGGTTCTCCTCTTCTAGTAATTTCCATGGTCCAAAGCTTGATTTTCCTCGCTTCAATGGTACTGATCCAACTGGATGGATCTATCGTGCAGAACAGTATTTCAGTCTGCATAATACTTTTGACATCAACAAATTTCCGCTGGCATCCTTTCACTTGGAACAGGAAGCTCTTCAATGGTACCGTTGATACATCAGGGCTCATCTAGAGCCCAAATGGCCAGAATTTTGCCAGCTCCTTTTGCAACAATTTGGTCCTAGTGCTTTTGATGACTTCACAGGAGCCCTCACTAAACTTCACCAAATTGGCACGGTGAGAGAGTATCAAACCGAATTTGAGAATCTAGCCAACCATACCAAAGGATTGTCTGATGACTTTTACCGAATTTGTTTTATTAGTGGTCTAAAGGATGCCATCCACTATGAGGTCAAAATGTTCTATCCCAACACAATGATGGAAGCCCTAGGGTTGGCTAAGTTGGCAGAAGACAAGATTGCAGCCCAACAACGCTCCAAGCCCACTTTTGTTCCCTTCCGAAATATGGGTTCTCAGCGACCACCTATACCGCAAGCTCCTCGACCGACTCCTATCAAGCGTTTGTCGAAAACAGAGATGCAAGCACGCAAAGAAAAGGGGCTTTGCTATAATTGTGATGAGAAATTCACTCGGGGACATAGATGTGTTCAGCAAAAGCTCTATCTCTTGGATGTGGAGTCTCCGCCTGCCTCTGAAATTGGTGACGAAGATCCAGAAACACTGGATGCTCCGGTCGACATTCAGGAACCGCCTATTGACCCTCCGTCTCAAGATGACCATCTAGAGATATCTCTCCATGCTTTAGCTGGAATCACCACCCCCCAAACAATGCGAGTCAGGGGTTACTTCAAGAAGATTCCTCTTACAATACTCATTGATTCTGGTAGCACTCATAATTTCATTGACCCTCGAATCGCCAAACAAGATGATTGTTTTATCCATCCTTACTCCAACTTTGAAGTCATGGTTGCCAATGGGGGAACCTTACCTTGCAAAGGGAAGTGTCAAAATGTGCGTATCTCTATGGGAGATTATACCTTGCGCTCTGACATGTTTGCCTTTCCCTTAGGCGGATGTGATGTGGTTTTGGGCACTCAATGGCTACACACACTTGGCCCTATATTATGGGATTTTGCTGAACTTTGGATGCAGTTTTTCCTCAATGGACAAAAACACACATTGACAGGATTACAACCAGGTTCTCTCAGCATCATCAGTTCACATTGCATGGAAAAATGCCTCAAGAAGAATTCACATGGTGTCATCGCTCAGATCCATTCCATCTAGATGCAACCATCAGCAGTCTCCACTACTCCTTTGGATCTACAACAAATTCTGGATCAATATACAGGTGTTTTTGCTGAACCAGTGGGATTGCCACCCTCCAAGCCAGAAGACCATCGTATTCAGCTCCTTCCTGGCAGTGTTCCTCCCAACATCAGGCCCTATCACTACCCATTTCACCAAAAAACGAAGATTGAAATGCTCGTTCGGGACTTATTGAAGCAAGGTATTATTCGCCCAAGCACTAGTTCCTTTTCTTCTCCAGTTATTCTTGTCCGCAAAAAAGATGGGTCATGGCGCCTCTGCATTGACTTCCGAGCACTTAATCGCCTCACCATAAAGGATAAGTTTCCAATTCCTGTTGTTGATGAGCTTCATGGGGCTCACTTTTTCTCCAAGTTGGATCTTTGTTCTGGGTATCATGAAATTCGGGTTCATGAGGATGATATTCCTAAAACAGCTTTCCGCACACATGATGGCCATTATGATTTTTTGGTCATGCCCTTTGGCCTCACTAATGCTCCTTCCACATTCCAAGCCTTAATGACTAAAATATTTCGACCCTACTTTTGGAAATTCATTCTGGTATTGGATCATCCCTGGACTTGACCAACAACCCTTCTGCTGTACCACATTACTCTTGGGATGGTGCGTCTCTGCGATACAAGGGTTGTCTGGTGCTTCCCCAGAGCACAGATCTTCAACAGGATATCTTCTATGAACTCCATGCTTCTCCATCAGCAGCGCACTCTCGATTCCTCAAAACGTATGAACGAGCACGGCGTAACTTCTTTTGGCAGGGCATGAAAAGGACGATTCAACAGATGGTGGCCGAATGTGATACCTACCAGCACAATAAGGGTGAAACAACACTCCTTCCAGGATTGCTTGAACCCTTGCCCATACCTACACGGATTTGGATAGATATTTCTATGGATTTCATTGAAGGGCTCCCTAAATCTGGCGGGAAGACAGTGATTCTCGTTGTGCTTGATCGCCTCTCCAAATATAGTCATTTTTGTGCTCTCAGCCATCCCTATATAGCCTCCTCCATCGCACAAAATTTTCTGGACCAGATATTTCGTCTTCATGGCATCCCTTATTCCATTGTCTCGGATCGTGATGCGACTTTCACCAGTCATTTTTGGACAGAACTATTTCGCCACACTGGCACCAAACTGAAGATGAGTTCAGGGTATCACCCACAAACAGATGGTCAGACTGAAATTGTCAATAAATGCTTGGAAACATATCTTCGTTGCTTCACCTCGGAACAACAACATCACTGGGCAAAGTGGCTCCCTCTCGTTGAATGGTGGTACAATACCTCTTACCACACTGCCTCTAAAATGACCCCATATGAAGCAGTATATGGTCAGGCACCTCCAGCTCTTCTTCCATACACCCCCACCAGTTCACCAGTTCAGGAAGTTGACACGGTCCTTCGAAACCGTGATCATATTCTTTGCATTTTGTGGGACAATATTCACATGGCAAGAAATCGCATGAAGCAACAAGATGATCAGCACCGTTCGGAGCGCACTTTTCAAGTCGGCAATATGGTTTTTCTTCGTCTCCAGCTGTACAAACAATCCTCCTTGAAACTCAAAGGGCATCATAAGATCGCTCCAAATTTCTATGGGCCATATTGGATTCTTCAGAAGAATGGGTCCGCTGCTTATAAATTGGAACTTCCTCCTTCTTCCTGCATTCATCCAGTCTTTCATGTCTCTTATCTGAGAAAGTTCTTGGCACCAACATCAGCGGACAAACGATTTTACCTGAACTAGATAATGAAGGATCCATCCTTTTAGAGCTAAAGGCCATCCTCAATCGGCGCACGCGTCAGCTTCGCTCTCGCTCTATCACAGAGGTCTTAATTCAGTGGCACGGCATGCAACCAGAGGATGCTACATGGGAACCACTCCTTCCGATTCAACAACAATTTCCACATCTAAAGCTTTGAGGACAAAGCTTTTTTTAAGAGGGACGGGATGTTAGGAACCCATGTCTTTACTTTGTTAGTATGTTGTTGTTGGACGCATATGCTTTGTAAGTCGTCCCGTAGTATTTGTTGATCAATAGTTTGTGTTATTGTTGTTGGCGCATATGCTTTGTAAGTCAACCGTAGTATTGTTGATCCATAGTTTGTAACGGCCCATGGTTTCGACCCATAGTATTGGCGCCTAGAATTAGTATATAAGTGTGTGTTGAGACCTATGAAGGCACTGTGAAGTTATTTGTATTGAGCTTGCTCATAGGAGGTTTCCCCCTCGGAGTGGCCTGTGATCAATATAAAAGTGATTCTGAGTTCTGTCATTTCTGCTATTTCGCATATTCATATTAATTAATTGTTGCAGGTGCCTCACAGTATCAATGTGTATGAAGCAACGTGCACCAGAGGATTTGTCGAAAAATAAATGTTGGTGAGTGATAAATGAGATGAAAAAAATGGAGTGATTGTAGCGAAAAAATGGAATGATGGTAGCGAAATGATGATAGTGAATATAGTTCAGCTGTGAAATGGAGAGTTTGGTGGAGTTGCAGTTGTGAAATGGAAAGTTTGGCACAGTTGCAGATGGTATTGCAGCCAACTTCCTGGACTAATATCTCCCAAAATACAAACTGGGTTTGGATGAAATTTTGCAGGCAAGTTTTTACTGGTCCAATGCATCTCCACACCAAACATTAGAAAAACCCACATCACAGATTTTGAGAAAATTGCAAATTGGTTATAGGTGATGATGGCTGTTTTTTTTAAATCCATGCATTAGATTGAGCTGAAACTTGCCAATTTTTTTCATCATACTATTATCCATTCCCTGTCCAAAAATCATGAGGAGCCAATGTGTGGTTTGTGAGATATACTCAATTCCAATTCTGCATTTTATATAAGGAACAATATGCATGAGAAAATGAATAAGCTGCCACAAAATATTTCCTATCCTCTAAAAATATGATTGCATTTGAGATCCTATAAAGTGTTCAGCAACCTCTATCTCATCCTCCCCAACTGAACTTGTTGCATGTCCTTGTGCAACTTGGCATGGGTTATGAAAGTGAAAAAGGAAATGGAGCATGGTGAGGGAATTTTCCAAATTATTCATTGCTAGCATGTAAGGAATTACATGATTAAAGTTTAGAAAACAACATACCTCCACTTATCCAAGAATGATGATGAACTATGAAATAGGAACATGGTTGGTGATGTTTGTTGGTGCAGCTACTGTAACTGCTGGATCAGAGAAAATGTCACTGCTACAGGATCATAAAAATGTAACTGGAATTACTGCTGCTGAATTATGGAGAATGTGACTGTTGTGACTGGATCGTGGAAGATGTAACTATTGTAGGATCATGAGAATGTAACTGTAAATGCTGCTGCATCTGTAACTAGATCATGGGAAAATGTCGAAGGCAGAAAGTGGAACCATGGTACTCTCATATAGTTGAAGTCATGCTGCTGTAACTGTTGAGGGAGTCATGAAAAAGTGTATAGTCTTCACCCGCTACAAAACCCGATGGTACAATTCTAGTCATGCGAATAAATGTGTCGATGTCGAGTATGAAAAGAAGTCATTGGATTATTGGCCAATTGATGAATGCCTTTAACCAATGCGAGGCAAACTCACCATTGATGTCAATGAGTGCCAATGTACCTGAGTACATCTTGCAAAGTGCGAATAGATGTGCTGATGTCGAGCCACTTGCAAGATATGATGATCAAGGGACATTGATGTATTCCCATGATTGTCAGCGAGAGAACTTGCCATTAAGGCATGCAAGCCTCCAGGTACTCAAAAAGGAACTCTAGTCTATATCCCAGATAAGGTGCTGAGGTCGATGGGGCAAGACTTGTTGAAAGCTAGGCCTTAAGGAATCCCACATCAGTCAACACAATTTTTTACAAAAAGATTGGTAGGACTATAGGAAAGATCTCAGTAGCAATAGTGTTTATGGAAAGGAAATGTAATTATGGAAAGGGAACTGGATGTTCTTATTCAAAAGGCAGAAAGGGACTGAAAAAGAAGGAAATTATGTATGCAACTCAGAAAGATAGGTGTGTGTGAAGTCACGACAGATAAGGCAATGGAAAGTGGACTTCAACATGGATGACTAATGTGCTTTGAAGGAGATATCTGGGTAAATTACAGATCATGATGCAGATGATTTCATGAAAGGTTGTTGTGTAATAGCGAATGTCATGATATGTGCGATGAGAAGCAGCTCCTTCAAGCTATCACCAAATCATGTTTTTCTCTGTTTTTTTTTTTTTAAATCACTTTAGCATGAAATGTGATCGTCTTCGAAACCTGAAAAATATGAGTACTAATCCTACAATCAAAACTTTGTGAGAGCATCACAAAATGTGAAATGCAAGAATAAGTATGAATGCAAGCAAATTAGAAAGAAAATAAAATGCAGTTGTACCTGTCGCCCGTGCTGGTTTCGTCGTTAATTATTGTCAAAGTGACTTGAGAAAAACAAATGAGCGTTAAGCATAAAAGCATGTATTGATTATTGTTTCCAAGAATGACTAAAATGTCCATTTGCAATTTTTACAGTGTTTAAATTTTTATTTTTATAATTTATAATTTTTTTCTTTCTTTTCATGGTTTTAAAATTTTTATTGTTTTTGTTTTATATACCAAAGGAAAATGCAAAAATAAAAATAAAAATGGAAAACAAAACACTCAAAATTAAAAGTGACAAACCTGCATTCCTTTGTTTCAAATATTTTAATATAGCAGAGCCAAATGTTTTCGATTAATAGATCTGTCTGCAAGGAGTTAAATAGGAAATCCTACAGTGAAACAAGTCAGCAAATATTTGATTCCGCTCATTGAAGTAAAAAGGTGCATCGGTTGCTTTCAAATTGCCATTCAAAAACTTCAAGCAAACAAGGACATAGCTCATGCTACTAATGTTTGAGATGCCCCATAAACCATCTGCTCTACCGGGTTGTGCTATCACCAAACCATGCACAGGAAGCATTCATCTTGGATAAGCTGGCGTAGTGTCATATTTTTATGAGCGGCCTTCATTTTCTGAAATCTGCCATTTTGGTCGACGAGTACCAAACTCCTGAAACTAAGAAGTTCTCACTCGGCTTTGTCCTTCAAGTTAAATTTTTCTGGACGAGATGTAACGTACCCACCCATGCATCCAAGGCAAGGGAGGGAACATGATGCCAATCTATGGGGTTTTTAATAAAAAATCATCCCACTCATTAGATTCATACAATTAAAAACCATTGTGTGCAGATGCAACTCAATTGAATATGCACAGCGGAAATAAACAAATCATCCACACACATTTTATATGCATACAACATATCAATATAATCATCAAATTAAACATTGCAAAAGTAAAATACAGAGATAGAGAACACTTATCTCTGTTGTGCAATTGTCCCAAACAATTAGCTATGTCGTTGCAACGTTCCTCCCAACCGTAGGTATCTTCCCAGCCTATATTATTTCAGCACTCAGAGACCACCCCCGAGTTGGGCGTGATATCTACAAGGAAATGGAGACTCTCAAGCTCATACACAACCAAATAATCATTTGCATTTAAGCCAACCCAGTCCACAGCTGGGTTTATTAGGCTAAATCTGAACCCTCTTCATTTGTGGATGCTTCCACTCAAGCTCAAGCCAAAACAATGGAAACCCATTTCAACCCCAACAATCTCCTACACACAGAAAACTCAGAAACTGGGCATGGATACACATAACACCAAAATACCAAGTGTTGGGTATGAATGGAAAACATGGGAAACCAAAAACGAAGTGAGAAATGGGGAAAACAACCCTGGGAAGGAAATTTCATTTTCAGAAAATGTCCATGGGCATTCAAAGAGCAGAAATGGTCTCTACAAACCCCCAAATTGTGCTCTCTCCTTCCCAACAGGTATGTAATACAAAAACGAGTTCCCAACAATGCCAAAAGGGAGGAAAACACTGGAAATCGGTGGAGAAAAATGACCATGCAGCTCCCAACAGGTCTGCAACACAAAAACGTCATCTTTCCAGCTAGAAGACCTAGGGAAACCAAAAAAATGTGGCTGGAAAACACCTAGGAAGATCCAAAAACGTGAGAGAGTGAAGTCTGATCCTGCATAATGGCTTGGGAGGGCAATTCGTGGGTGTTTTCTTTCCCAAGAAGGAGAAACACGATTTTTCATGAGGGTGGCTTGCCCATACTCGAATTTGCATAGCCATACCTCCCCAATCCCCAAGGCATTAACTACTTCACCCAACTCTTGGGATAAATGAATGATTGGGCACCAAAGTCAACATGGGTGGTTGATGGTTGATGGGTTCTCTCATTGACACTTGGCTTGACTTCATTGGCTCAAGGGTTTGAATATTTCCCTCCCAATTCCTTATAATATCATGCCCCCATATCTTGTTGCATTGCATAGCTAGTTGTGGGCTTTTATATTAAAATGCATATTTACAATTCCCATGGTTCACTAGCACATGGGTAGCATAATATTAAATACTTGCCTCTTCTAGATTGAGAGTTCACTAGCGGGGCCTTGGCCTTGAGCTCCACACTAGGAATCATACATAATATGCATAAATTATTTACATTGTAGCCCAAAATATTACAAGGGTCAAAATGGGGGACATTACATTCCCCTCCCCTTGGAATAACACCGTCCTTGGTGTTCCAATACCTAGGAATACATACACGCTATATACATGTCCAAAATTCACAAAATATGGCAGGCATGTTCTTCATTTCACCCTTTTCTTGGGTTTTCGGGATCAAGTCCTTTGGCCTTCACAAACTGTTCCTGCTGGATTTAATCTTCCAGCTATGCAGGTGGGCATTTCTCCACAATAATCCCTTCCCTTTATTTACCTTCCAGCTAATCTACAAGTCTGGAATTTCATGGATGCCATCTTTCTCGCTATCCTAGCAACTATCTGAGGAAGATTTCCAACCAAAACAAATAGCTTTTGGTCTGCTGCCATGATCACGATGCATGCTGGCTCTCACTTTTCTCACTAGCAACACTTTGCTAGTACTAGCTGCAACCAATGGCTTTCAATTTCTCACCTGTGAAATTTATCATGGAAACTCTTTGTTAGGACAAGCATAATATAAACACTAAAATTAGTCAATTATTTCCCAATTGACATGGAACGTCCATGCTTCACTCATGCAACTTCCAAATTTTTTATTTTTTTATTTTTTTCATGCTTTCCCAACATACACATGATCTCTTTCATGTTCATCATTTCACAGTGAAATAACCATTTTAGCATTCACAATTTAATTCAAGCAAATAAACACATTATTCTTCTAGTCATGACATGCATTCAACAATTATTTGTTGTATAAATGCATCAATAAAAAGGAAAGAGAAGAGTAAGAGTTTCTCCCTCTTAGTCTTGTTTTATTATGGAGCTACACCATCACTATGGTTTCATGCTCCTTAGTTTCTTTCACTTCCGTGCGAATGCTTTGACTTTCCTTTCTTGGCTATGATACTTAGTGTCTAAGGTCTGTCTAAGGATTTTCAACTAGGAACCCTTCTCCATAGTTGCCTACATAACCTTTAGTTGCTATGACCCACTCATGTCCACTAGCACCATCTTTCATTACTGCTCATACTGGTCTCTTTAGGATGGTCACATGTCCATCTGCATCCCTATGATGCCTTCCTAGTCCTTGCTTCCAACAATACCTACACTCAAACATTGATTCAATTCACATGTTTAGTTTATGTTCATAGGGTTTATCTCTAAACAAGAGTTTAGGAAATAATAACCAAATCATATACACACATATATATATAAGCAAGAAGCTACAAGGTATTCAAATACTTATCTATATTGGATGTCTTCACTTTATTCCACGGGATCCCTCTTTACTTTACGAGCCTTGGATTTCCCAGGGATACAATTATGAATGTTGGGCCAGCAAGTAGGCTACTCCACAATCATTCGAATATAAAATGCCAGGCCAGTACGCTGACTGGGTTTATCAATCATTTCCTTTAGCAATATGCTAGGCCAGTGCTCTGACTGGTTTTATTAATTAATTAAGGAATGTTGGGCCAGCATACATGTTGCTTTACAATATCAAGTATTTAATGCCCAACTAGTCACTCTCTGGACTTATCAAAAACTTTATAGCGTTCAACCAGTTACTCCCTGTATTTCTCCATAATTTATATCGCCCACTCATTCACTCTCTGGATTTACCAGTAACTTATAGTTCTTTCAGGGTCTTGCTTTCCTGCAATGACGAAGGTTTCCAACAAAGAAACAATAGTGTATCAGCTTAGCTGTTAGAAGACTTATACCTGAAATCTTCATTATTCCAAACAAGACATAAATGAAACTGAATACTTATCTGTATTGTGCATTTCCCCTCTGGTCCAAAGGATCCTGCTTCGCTTTGCAAGCCTTGGGATCGCCTATGGACTTAGATGTGGTTAATGCTTCACCAGTACACCTTCACACCGACTGGATTTACCAAGCATTTGGTGGTGCCCAACCAGTCCCATACCTGGTTGGCCCTCTCCATTGCCGAGCCAGCACATTCGTCTGGTTCATCGACCAATGGAAGGAAACTGTGCCACCTAACCATTATAAGTCAAGGCTCTACTATGGAGCCATAGGCATCTCAGGGTTTTCAGTCAGTCTTGGAGCCCGCCCTCCTACTGCTGTCCAAATAGAGATTTTATGCCTTCACCAATGTCACCACATCTTCTTGCACCACAACCCTTCATACACACAACTCTTCATTCATACAAGGACGTCACTCCTTCTCTGGTGCAAATCGGTGGTTCCTTTATGGAACTTTATAGGTGACTTTCTTGACTGCAGGTTAGCATGACCCCACTCACACAAGGATGGTACCTCTTCTTATTACACAGTTCTTCGGGCCTGTCCATCCCTTCTGGTAATATTTCGTGTGAGCATAGAAAGGTTTCCAATTCCTATACAGTCCTTTTGCGTACCCTTCTTCACTTTGCCTCTTAATGTGCAGTATCAATCTGCATCTGTGTGGGCTGACAACATAAGAAGGATAAGCAAGCTCATCAGTATTGATGTTCAATTTTGTAACCATAATCCATATCATTCACTATCAAGTATTGAAACACCAGGAATGCATCCATTCCCTTAGGGTGTAGTCAATATTGAAAACCCTATCATGACCCAGCACCAGAAAAGTTGTGCATCGCCTTTCCGATGTGCGCCATGTAGGCCCTAATCATACTCAAGGAGTCTGCAATGATATAAATAAGATAGAGCATGCTCTGCATATTAACCCTAATAATTTAGACATGCATGTTCTTGTCTGCGGTCACAGAATACTCATTCATTTTGCAGATGTATCTCACATGCCTTCTGGGCATAGCTTTACCATCTCACTCTCATGGTTTACCGACATGCAGTTTGGCTGAGATATTATCAATGGCGTTTCACCCGAAACCCATTTCCAAAGCATGGGGTCTTTCCCATCTAGTTTGGCTTTTGCAGGCCATCACTCCTAGTCTTCCTGCAATGTGTCTTCCTGGCACATTTATCAAATAGCCAAACAGTCAGCAACATTTAGTAATAAGCTTCAAGTATGATTGTTCCACAACCAATCATTAGCATTAATAATTAATTCAACATGAATTTACAATTCTGTGTCCTACAAAAATTGATTTGTTTAGCAATGAGGCTATCCTCATATTATTTGGCTCTCATAAGTGGTATCACTCTGTCCATTATGGTTCACCCTTGCTACCATACATGAACATCCATCTACAACATGTCCTCCTAACATAATTTTTATATACGCCAAACAATGATTAGCAATTATAAGTGATTCTCAAATCTGAAATTTGTAAATCTGTTTTCCTACAGAAATTAGATTTACCACCATGGGATTATTCTCACAAATTTATAAACCATAAAATTTTCAAATTTGTTTCATGCATAAGTTACACCCATGAGAATCTTCTCATAAACTTTGGCTTCTGCACATGGTAGATCCTGGTCTCTACTATGGAATTATCCTCATTTCCATACGTAAGACTTTTCTACCTGGAATATGAAACTTCAATCAACCAAACACATTGTCAGTATTTTATGCATATAATCCTTTCATTGCTACAACAGTCACTGAAGTGATCTCGGAATTATAACACCCAATAATTCAAACATCTTCAGATGTTAACATTTGAAATGCAATGAAATATATACATTTATATATATGCATCATTATCACAATAAAATTGCAAGACACAATCACACTATCCATACAATTTAAATAAAATGTAAATACTCATTACTTCACATTCCATGCAATTCTATCCTTCCAACAGAGTTCTCTGGTAGCCCATCACATGTCCACCTTTTTCATGCAGTCTTTCCCCCACACCTCACCATACTCGGTAGGTTAACATTCCCATTCGGGCACTCAATACCACATGCAAACAATTCAACATAGTTTAAACATAGTGATGGTATCTCACCAAATCCTCTTTCAACATTCTTGCAATTAAGCATAATTAACCATTACTTGCATGGTTGTTATTAACATCGCTTGATGTTACCTGATCCATTGGCCTCTTACCAAGGCTACTCAGTCCTTTTTCCAACATCATGATCACGGATTTGTTGCACCATCCTCTCTTCATAAGGTCGTTGGTCACGTGCAACAACGTCATCAACTTCTTTAGCCATGTTTTGATTGTATTTGTCCTACAACCAATGCGGACACAACCAATTATTAGAAACCACCATAATTATCTCAATTTGCTCATTGCATATGTGAAACCTCACTATTTTACCAATATGCAATGTCCTATTCATGCACAAACATTTCACATGCATTGTGCAATGTTTCTTAATATGCCTACTGGTGCATAGTCATATCGTCTATCTAATCTCTTGCATTTCAGCATTCCTATGCCATAATTTATATGCACGACCACTTCAGAATTATAAATACAATATCAAAAGGGTAGTGGAGGAATTCTCCCTTCCAATTCCTTATTGCAGCATGGAATTCCCTCTTCCACATCATAGCTGATCCAATTTCATGGGCTCTCTATCATGCACACAAGCAATTATTAGCTATGATCTTCTCACAAAGTAGAAATTCAATATATGTATTCACATGTATAACATTCATTCATGATATTTTCCAAGCATACAATTATTATGTTATAAACATAAATGGTTTAAAGTGAGAGATTTCCCTTTCATTAGTGTTGCCTTACTGCTCCCATTGCTTTTCCCCATTTGGCGCAAATATTAAGGCTAAAATGGCCGCCATTGTCGCGAAAATTTAACTTAAAAAGTGTCGCCCATGTCGCGGAGTTTTAAGCTAAAATCTGCCGCCGGTGATGCGAATATTTAGCTTAAAAAGCACCATCCATGTCGTGGAATTTTAAGCTAAAATTCGCCGCCCTTGTCGCGGATCTTAAGGTTATTTTTGCCACTGCGCACCGCGCTTGTCGTAGATTTTATCCTTAAAATTGTCGCGGGTGGCACAGCTCCTATTGCTAATTTTTTCGCCGCGCGCGTCACAAATTGAATGCTAATTTTTTCGCCGCGCGTCACAGATTTAACACTAATTTTGCCACTGCACGTCGCAAACTTATCCTTAACTTCGCTACAGGCATCGCAAAATTAACTTTAACTCTGTCGCCGCATCGCAGAGTTAACACTAAACCCGCGCGGATCTTAACGTTAAAATTTCCGCTGGTCACAAAAGTTAATGCTAAACCCGCCGACTGCATCACAAAATTTAACATTAATTTTGCCGCTACTGCCTTAGGCAAAATTCGAAAACACTTAGAAATTTTTGAGATTTTCTCTTCCTTTTAGCGCAAAATTACCAACTTCTCCACTGACTATGTCGCAAAATATAACCTTAGCTTCTACGCCCGCAAGCCATTGTCGCTGCGACTGCGTCGCAGGTTTTAAGGATAAAATTGTCACCGCATGCAAGCCTCCATCGCAACTTTGAAGCCTACAATTGCCGCCGCGTGCGATTTTTAAGCTTAGATCTGTCGCTAGTGTCGTAGAATTTAACATTACTTTCGCCGCACGCACCGCGCGCATCACAGATTTTAAATTTAAAATTGCCGCCGTCGCGCACATCATATATTTAAAATTTAAAATTGCTGCCACCGCGCACAAAACTTATAGTTAATTCTGTCGCCGTGCTCACAGAAAATTAGTCTAACTTTCTCTGCCACGCGCGCAAAAAGTTAGCTTAACTTTTGCCGTCGCACGCACAAAAAGTTAGCTTAACTTTCGTCGCTGCCACAACCCTTAGGCAAAATTTTGAATTTTTTTTTTAATCTTTCGGCGTCGAATTAACAACTATTTCGCCGACTGTGTCGCCAAAGATAAGGCTAAAATCGCTGACACAGCCTTAGCAGAAAACTCAGAAAAACAGTTAGAAAATTTTTTGCAAATTTTCAAAGACAGTTAGCATTCTTTTATTGAAATATGTCCTTCGCTTCCTTACAGAGGTGAGCTACTTACAGATCAAACTCGCATAAAAACAAAAAGTATCTCAAGAAATATTGCACCTCTTCCATGTCAAGCATGAAACAACAAAACAACAAAATAATATAAGATGGCAAGAGGTTGCACCTCCTTCTCTTCTTCATGGGGCAATCAACAAATGCAAAAAGAAAATGCTATTGCATTAGAAACAATGTAAGTAAGCATTCAACCTGAAAAGTGATTTTCTCCCTCTTTCCTCACTTTCATAGCATGAAATCAATGCAAGCAATTTTGCAAGAATCCCCAAAACAGTCATGGAAATGATTTCCCATTCTAACCAATAGAAGCCATGAGATCTTCAAGTTTCTTTAATGCATTTTAATTCCAGATACTAACTAAAAATACACACAATGATTTGTATCTCTATGAAGGGCCCAACAGCCGTAGTGTTGAACCTTAAGCTCTGATACCATCTGAAACGTACCCACCCATCCATCCAAGGCAAGGGAGGGAACATGATGCCAATTTATGGGGTTTTTAATAAAAACTCAGCCCATTCATTAGATTCATACAATTAAAAACCATTGTGTGCAGATGCAACTCAATTGAATATGCACAGCAGAAATAAAGAAATCATCCACACACATATTATATGCATACAATGTATCAATATAATCATCAAATTAAACATTGAAGAAGTAAAATACAGAGATAGAGAACACTTATCTCCATTGTGCAATTGTCCCAAACAACTAGCTATGTCACTGCAACGTTCCTCCCAACCGTAGGTCTCTGCCCAGCTTGTATTATTTCAGCACTCAAAGACTACCCTGAGCTGGGCATGATATCTACAAGGAAGAGGGGACTCTCAAGCTCATACATAGCCAAATAATCATTTGCATTTAAGCCAAGCCAGTCCATAGTTGGGTTTATCAGGCTAAATATGAACCCTCTTCATTTGTGGATGCTTCCACTCAAGCTCAAGCCAAAACAATGGAAACCCATTTCAACCCCAACAATCTCCTACACATAGAAAACTCATAAACTGGGCATGGATACACATAACAACAAAATATCAAGTGTTGGGTATGAATGGAAAACATGGGCAACCAAAAACGAAGTGAGAAATGGGGAAAACAACCCTGGGAAGGAAATTACGTTTTCAGAAAACGTCCATGGGCATTCAAAGAGCTGCAATGGTCTCTACAAACCCCCAAATCGTGCTCTCTCCTTCCCAACGGGTATTTAATACAAAAACGAGTTCCCAACAATGCCAAAAGGGAGGAAAACACTGGAAATCAGTGGAGAAAAATGCCCAAGAAACTCCCAACAGGTCTACAACACAAAAACGCCCTCTTTCCAGCTAGAAGACCTAGGGAAACCAGAAAAACGTGGATGGAAAATGCCTAGGCAAATCCAAACACGTGAGGGAGTGAAGTCTGATCCTGCATAATGGCTTGGGATGGAAATTCGTGGGTGTTTTCTTGCCCAAGAAGGAGAAACACGATTTTCCATGAGGGTGGCTTGCCCATACTCGAATTTGGACAGCCATACCTCCCCAATCCCCAAGGCATTAACTACTTCACCCAACTCATGGAAGAAATGAATGATTGGGCACCAAAGTCAACATGGGTAGTGGATGGTTGATGGGTTCTCTCATTGACACTTGGCTTGACTTCATTGGCTCAAGGGTTTGAATATTTCCCTCCCAATTCCTTGTAATATCATGCCCCCATCTCTTGTTGCATTACATAGCTAGTTGTGGGATTTTATATGAAAATGCATATTTACAATGCCCATGGTTCACTAGTACATGGCTAGCATAATATCAAATACTTGCCTCTTCTAGATCGAGCATTCACTAGCGGGGCCTTGGCCTTGAGATCCACGCTAGGAATCATACATAATATGCATACATTATTTACATTATAGCCCAAAATATTACAAGGGTCAAAATGGGGGACATTACACGAGAAGTATTGCATTTCCCATTAGTCGCCTTCTTGTAAAGAGCATGTAGAATAAGCTTGTCGCTGTCAGTGGTATTTGTAGGCAACGTCTTGGCTTTTCAGTTGGATTGTTGGTAGTTTTCAATGTCCAGAAGCACAAAAATGTTTGTTGTTGCGGCATGTTCCAGTTATAGACCGCCTTCCCTATTCATGGTGGTGTCGAGTTCTCTGAATAGATCCCAGTGTGTACAGGAACTTGTGTCAAAAGAATGTGCAGAAGGTGCTTTCAATCCACCTCAAAACTTAATATCATGCCTGGCAATAACTTAATTACTGAGCCAACCTACAGGTTCAATAGTGAGGTAGATATCTTAAGGTCAATCATCCGTTGGTGCTTTTTATTGCATGTCTTTGATTGATGGATCGTGGCCTTATCTAATCTGGCGGACGAAAGTCTTATAACATCACACGTTATGATGAGTGTCCAAGGCAAGTTTGGTAAACATGTATATGGATCCCAAGAAGGACGACTGCTAATTTCTGTAGGACTTTGAGAACTCAGCTGACCGTGATGTGAGGGTTGGGAGTATGCTAATCTTGGGACTCTGCTAACTCCTTATTCAAGTAGAATATAAGACCTGAGAATTGGTAGTAGAGAAGAAGCAACCATAGCACTGCTGTCATCCAAAATAGTAGAATGAATAATATGCATGGGGATGATGAAGATAAGGAGCAATGGAGGCAGTGTGATAGAAGAGGAGAATCTTGCACAAGCTCATAATGGCTCTCAAATCGAACCCAAGGTGTAGAATATTTAAATTATGGGTATGATCATGGTGTATCGGTAAGTATCCATGCCTCGAAAAAATGCATGATTCGTTAAAATAACACGCAACCATGGTTTCATTACCTGAGCACCCACGAAGTTCAATGACTCAACATTCTAGCTGTTTTTTGTAACAACCATATCTATTAATAGTTGGACGTTTTATTGCGACGGTTGGTAATCTATGGAAGAAGCGCCTCCCTCCCGCAAAACATTATAGAGGTTGTTGTAGGATTATTCAATTCCTTTCTTTTTTGGATGAAGCTGCAACCAACTCACCTGACTACCCAGGTCTAGTAAAGTAATGATTGATTTTCTTGTTGCGTGTCTTTCTCCATGATTGAGATTTTTCTACAACTATCAACGAGATGAGCACGTCACCATTTGGTCGAGATGCTCACCAAGTTGGCCGAGAGAGCTAATTGTTCCACTTCTTTATTCCAGAGAAGGAAAGATCAGAGGCATGCAATCTTGAAGTTTGGGGGTCGAGTGATTAAATTATTCCATGCCGTCGTGTTTTGTTTGTAGGTTTAGGTATAAATTCAAGCGTTTCATTCAACCTCCAATTTCTTTTACTCGCAATCAATTCAGAGTATGCCACTAACAGTTCCTGTGTGCAGGTCAAAGGATAAAAATGAAGAGCTATAATAGACCGAAGGATAAATGCACCATTAGGTTTAAATTGAGGTTTGAATGATACAGGAAATTCAATGCGACTCCAACCAAAAATAAACCAAACCGAAATAGAGTTCGAGTGGATGAAACAGTCAGATAAAGTTAACAAACATGAAATTCTGTGCACGCAAATGGACGAGAAGCTTACAGGCATGACATTATTTCAGCTTGGATTTGCAATGTTCAGCTTGGAGTTGCAGCTATTATAATTTCAGTGACTATTGTAGCTTAGAATGAATTTGCCACATAAATTTGCAGGCCAGTTTTATTTTTACAAATTGATTTTTTGTTATTTATAGCAAATGGAGATAAATGATTTGCAAATTAAGGATGAAATCGATTAGGCATATTTGCAAACATTAATTTATTCTTTCCTGAAAACATTAGAAAACATCCTACTTTTTGATCCTCAATTCGCACGAAGCACGGAGGAGAGCATACTTATTCTTAAGCAAAAACTGAAAATAAAATCCTACCTACTCTGTGCTAATTAAAATTTAAAACTTAATTACATCTAGACAAACTTCCAGTGTATCCATGCACGCAACAGTAATAGGAATATGTTAGCTTTCAATTTTGCAATTAAAAATTGGAAATATGTATAAGCATGCGAAATTAACTGTTGAAACTCTAAATTAACAAAATAAAAAGAAAAACTAAATGGAACTAACCTGGTAGTTGCTTGAAACCATCGTTCGATAAGGCTTTCATAGGCGCAATTGTCCTCACTCAGATCATGCTGCAACTTTGCGTTGTCCTCCTCGACCTCCTGCTCGCATAATTGTTCGTCATCATTAGATGTGTAGGATTCTTCGCATGTTGATTCTTCATTTGTTTCTGGAGGAGTAATTAAGCTCTTGGTTGTTGTCAGGATCTCCTCTTCGTGAGAAGAGGAGATCCCTACTTTTGCAAGGATCTAAGTGAGTTGTTCCAAGCTTAAACTCATTTTTAAATCATTTTGAAAAAGGTATTCTTACAGCACCTAAATCTAAATGAAAAATTAAAATTAAAATTAAAAAAACACTCCAGAAAAAAAAAAAAAAAACACTCTGTACAGAAAACCATTACTCTTCACAGTTGCAAAAACACATTTGCTGAAATTGAAATTCACACTTGCAGAATTGAAACACTCATTAAAGAAATCGAAATTCACGCCCTAGTGTATGCTTGCAGAAAATCAAACTAAACTTCAATCCATCGTGCCTCCCCGGCAACGATGCCAAAATGTTAGGCGGAAATATTGTCGTTTAATTTCGTTGTAGTACTTGCCCAACTATTTAATTTTTCAATCCGAGGTTCGTAGGCTTATGAAGCACATGCAAAATATATGCAGGATTGAAGTTGAATTAAGCTAATCTAACCCCCCTTGCTAATTTCTAATTGCTAATCTAATTCCCCCTTAAGCTGAAACACACAACTATTAATCTAATGCTGGAAGCTGAAACATACGGTTGAAAGTAAATTGCAAAAAAGAAAGACAACATATGAAGAGGAACGAGACAACACATGTGAGCTCACATTAACAATAGATAAATATTAATTTACATCACAAGAATCAATGGAAAATCATGAAAGCATCAAAACTAAGATTATGAACAAAAGCTAAGAATCCCCTTCTCCATATTACAAAGACAAAAGTAACTTCTACAATCTGAGATTAATCTCCTCCTAATCTACTATTAATCTACTCTTCCAAATGAAGAGAGAGCACTCTCTTTTATACATGAATTTATTTGAGAAGAAGATAACCATCTCATAATGATAGATCCACTATTCTCACAACCACTCTCAACTACTTTCCTATTATTAAAAAATATGATCCCTTCAAATCCTCCACATGTCTCTCACAAATTCTCCACATGTTTCTCATGCATCCTAGATAAGATATGCCAACCAAATCTCCATGATCTTCTCCTTGGAATATTCTTTGAATAACTATCTCCTTGAAATGGTGGAGGAGATATTCGAGGAGTCTTTCTTTGAATTGATACTTCCATATTCCTACACATTACAAATCTCATCCATACTTGAGATATTTAGTGAAAAACATGTTATTTTACAATATTTAATCATAAATTCACTTATAATACTAAAATGAATAAAGTGGAAAATAATAAGGTGAAACCCAAATATATGCAAGGAAATGGTATAATGAAAGGTTAATGGGACGATGAAATGTGAAGAATACCGAAAGGTAAATTGGATGAAAATAGGACATTTTTGATTCCCAACATAAACTTATTTCATGATCTTCAACATTAGGAGGCAGTAGCATATTTTGCTTATGAAGCTAATACCACTGGTTTGTTGGATTTAGAAGAAAGAAATTGTACATCTAATGGTATGCTAGTAATGTAAGTGAAGAGTATAATCCCTTATGTTTACTTCTCCATGTATCTATGTACAGCTGATTGGTATATTTTCAATAGAGAGAGACTTTTACATTTAGTTTGAAAAAGGTACTTCATTATGGTACCAACCATA